>JABVXS010000410.1:0-33170 GCA_013365335.1 Madathamugadia hiepei
CCTGGATACAAAACAAAGAACAATATCGTTTTCACACCAGTATCAGAGGCAGAAGGACTCAACGAACTGGGCCTACAACAGGGAGAGAAGGCGCTAATGTTCTCACAGCCAGAAACC
The DNA here is from genome assembly GCA_013365335.1 of Madathamugadia hiepei. Classification (NCBI taxonomy): domain Eukaryota; kingdom Metazoa; phylum Nematoda; class Chromadorea; order Rhabditida; family Onchocercidae; genus Madathamugadia; species Madathamugadia hiepei. The sequence goes on from JABVXS010000410.1 coordinate 118, forward strand.
TTTGGTCATCATGATTCGCATATACCAGGTCTTTGCACGTCATCGTTGGAGTAGTCCCTAGCATTCATGCGACTGCGACTAGATTTGGCCGAATGACCTGTCGCTAAGGCTTTTCGTCGAGAACGGGCCGCTTACGATTGATACGAATGCAAATGTAACTTTAAACTTATTGTCAAATGAAATTCAAAACATTTGCATAGTACAACTGTAAATGATCACTAATAGCTAGCTATTCAACAAACCTAATGATCGTGCAGCTCCGGAAAATCGAAGAAAATAGAACCTTAAAGATCGGCTACAACGATACTAACCAAAAACAAACAAATGGAAATGACTGCGTCCAGTGTGCCTAATAAATCAATAAATCAACTTTACACCGATATTCCGCAGGTTTCTATTCTTCTGGTATCAGTTACAAATAATTATTCCCAAAACATTCACATTTGGGCAAATTCAAACTTCGGTGTTTTAAAAGCATACCGACAGTTGAAATGCTTTGCATGTTTTCTAGGTGAAAATACAAAATTTTCAGATGAGATTTTGAACAAAACTTTCAGGTTCCCGATGTTCTACATTATTTTGATGACAATTTCTAAACAGAAAAGATGACCAAGTGTATTTAATTTTGTGAAAATGATCACTGCTCATCTCATCAGTTCAATGTTTATCAATATTCATATTTTTCGATGGCAATATATAATTCCATTTTGATAACTGGTCAAGTTCAGATTCACACATCAGAAATTTTTTCAGGTTAAATGTAAGGTTCATATTGTGTCATCTGTTCACTATTGCACAGATCTTCCGCAATTCGATCAAAATTTTGAGTGTCTAAGTTAAGTTAATTAAACAAGTGAAAGTAAACCAACTAAGGATATTTTGCTGATTTCAGCCATGTTGTCGCAAACTTTATTGCTTCACGGAAGAATGAATTCGAGTAAGACGGTATCATAAGATATTTCCGGCTTTCATGTCACAATGAACAACCCGACAACTTGGCAAGCAAGATTACTGTCCAAGTTGGTAGGAATTAAATTAAATGCGAAATAATGACATACGACACCTCAAAGCTAACCACTTTGTATTGGTACGTTAAATTTCTTTTTGATTCTGAAGGAGAAATTTTTTAAATTGACTGTTTAAAGATGTAATTTGCTTCAAATTTCTATTGACAACTTTTGTTACTATAAAATTTTTTTTAACTTTGGCATAATTCGTTGCTCTCTTTCATTTCCCCTCATTACAATCCTCATTTCCTAATTAATTGACGTTGTATGGAAAGACTAAAAAACATTCGAATAATTTAAACCGATAGTTTGCAACTTTCTTAAATTTAATTTGAAGCAATCAAATATTATTTGCTTGAAATTAATGGAGAGACGAAATAGAATTTTAGATGTTTTCTGTTGCTTGACCATGAGGTGTATCATGAAAGACACTTAATTAATTAATCAAATGGCTAATTACCCCGAAATAAATTCTTTCGTAACCACGAACTGTTCGAAATTTTTGAAAACGAAACATTTTTAATTTGCAATATCAATTTGGAATTGCATAAATGTAAAAATGTTTTTGATCGGATCGGAAACATTTGAATAAGAAATCGAACAAAATCTCTCGCTCTCTCTCTCACACACACTCTATAAACAGATCGCCGTGTTGAAAATGCGATTTCAATTAGTAATTGTATTGAAGGAAGAATTTGAATGATAAATTTCAATTGATGATGTTTATTCATAAAGAGTTGGAAAATAGAGTGCAAGAGAGTAAAAGAGATGGAGAAAGAGTGAAGAAAAGAAAGAGAAACGTGGGATTTCGGATAAATAAAAGATAAAAGAATAATAAATGAATGACTGAATTAAATGGATAAGTAGTGGAGAGAGAGATAGAGAAAGAGAGAGAGGATGAGGAATAAAAGTGTAGTAATGATTACATTATTTGAGATGTAATGGAAGTGGTGGAGAGTGGCTTAGCATTTAGCTAGGCTAGCTTTGCTCTTTGCTTTCCAAGACAGCTACTACCTGGTTAGCATTAACTTATGCTACCGATCCAGTCTTCATCTATCTCCAAATATTAGTTAATTAATTTATTATTAACTCTTATTTGCAGATGAATTATGGGGAATACTGGTAGTTCACTCACTGATCTAAGCTTGTTCTCTAAAGGTGGTATCTTTACACGTGATCAGATCGATGAATATCAGGTTACTTATCAGTATTCTTCGGGTTATATTATCATCATTTAGTGAAAATTCATAGAAAAAACGCCCAACGCTACTAAATTCTGCAATGAACTTTGCCCTTTCTATTTGAATGTCATAATTGACGGATGATATTGGAGCTATTGATCCATATTGTCATCAAAAGTATGGAGGGTTATCATCTAAGCATGGATTACGCCACCTTGCTATCAGTAGATAGCTACAAGCGTGTATCGGTTTAACATATCATTTCAGTATTACTGTAAGCTTTGCTACTGTGGTTGCAAGCATTTCTGTGATATTAAAGCGCTTCTTAATAATCTAAATCACCGGTAGATGCCACAATGGTCTAGTGTCTTCAGTTCCACTCACCGGGCGTATCCGGAATGTTTTCGTTACGATAATTTGATATTCTATGTATTTACTATTAGAGTCAAGTTTTTAACTGAACTTGAATGCATGGTTAAAGTTACCTAATGACAAAGGTGAAATGTGAAAAGTGGGTGTATCTAATTTATTAATTAAAACATTAAGTTTTTTTTAAACCCATTCTTAGCAACAGTTTACTAAAATTTCAACTTTTCATTTTATTCCTCTGTAACATTTATTAAAACAAAAGGAGAAAAGTCTTGTTTTATTTTAGGACTGTACATTTTTCACTCGAAAAGATATTATACGTTTGTACAAACGGTTCTATGCACTCAATCCGATCAAAGTACCAACAAATATGCAAGGAAACCGTCCGGCTATTATAACATTATGTTTCGAAGAAATCGAGAAAATGCCTGAGCTACGAGTATTTTATTATTTTTGAAATCACTTAAATTCATAACATTTTATCATTATGATTTACTTTAAAAAAAAAGCGATCTCGAATATTTCCCGGATATGTTTATTGGGAATGTTTAGGAGAATCCCTTCAGACGACGAATTTGTCAAGTATTTTCTGATGATGGCGCTGGCAATTTGACATTTGATGATTTCTTGGATATGTTTTCTGTTTTTAGTGAAATGGCACCATTGAAGCTCAAATTAAAATACGCATTCCGAATATACGGTATACATCTAATTTTCTATGACTCACATATATTCATTAAAATTTCATACGTAACCCACTTTCTTTCTGAATCAAAAATTCATTGAAATTTTATTGAGAAATCATTCGTGGAGGGATGAAAATTATACTGTGGTAAGTGATTTGAAATATAAAAATTCATCGATAAACAATTTTTTTAATAGATTTTGATGGTGATGATCAGCTTGGTCATGATGATTTAAGCAAAATTATCCGATGTTTAACGCGTGATGAATTGTCCGATGAAGAGGTTGAATTCATTATTGAAAGGGTAAGACAGAAAATTATAAAATGATAAAATACCGAATTTTCGAAAAGGAATAATCATTAAAAAGGCATAGTGAAGAATTTCTCGCTTCCGATTATCAAATTTTTCGACTGACAGATAACGTACAAATTTAGTAATTTTTTCAATATTATTTTATTGAGAAGGCCAAAATGCACAGATCAAATTGGAAGAAAGAGCACATAATTTTAAAAGAGGCACAATACATTTGCAATTCATTTATTCAACATCTAAAACTCAAACCCGAATTCGATTGGGAACTAAATTGAGAGAAAATTGGGATTTGAAAATTGCGCCTGTCTGTATATATATATATATATATAGATATAGATTTGCATTCTTGAATAAATACCTTCCTATGTTGAAATTATCGAAGCATTCTTTGAACCAATCTTTTCTTTTTTTTCTCAGGTAATCGAAGAAGCAGATCTTGACGGTGATGAGCAAATATCATATGCCGAATTTGAACATGTCGTTTCGCGTTCACCTGATTTCATTCGTACTTTCCATATTCGTATTTAATGGAACGCAATAGAGCTTTTACTTTCTGTTCGTTTCGAATAATGAATCTTTCTCAAGATAGAAGCTTTGTAATTCCACTTTATCAGTGCACGTATGTACCAATTTTATATCTTTTCTACCTATATGCATCCTATTGGAGCAGCAATAACCTATAGGTACATTCAAATATGAATTTCCAGTGCACGATTCATAATTCACTAATTAAATGACGGTTAAAAATTAACCCATCAGAACGTTTATCAGAAACTTTGGAAAAAAATGTACTAAATTGTCACTAGTATGACATGTTGTAGGTCTTGCTAACAGGGCTTTTTACTGCAATGGTAATAAGGAAATATTCAATTAGAATAATAAACGCTGTATAAATAACACGTTGAATGGTGTATGATCTAAAGACCAATCAGTTCAATATTTATTTCTCACTGAAAAAATCTTACAACATCAAATGCAGGAGAAGAACCCGTTATGCTAAGCAATTTGATAGACAAAATATTAGCAGGTAGCATTTGCTCTCATGTCAACTGCTCTCACATTTTTCATTCCGCTCGCCATCCTCTAAAAAATGTCTCATGTAGTATGAAATCTGTTAATGACGCAGCAGCATTTTGTTATAAATGTTAATTACGAGACAGTATCTTTTGGAAAATGAATGAAAGTATTCACAATTTAGACTGAATTTAAATTTCAAATGTTTTCAATCATCGTGCTTTTCTCATTTGCAATTTTCACACTTTTCGAAATTAATCCAAAACATCTCCACTAGGAAACAGTTTTTCCATCGAGAGGACATGCTCGAGAAATAACAATTCAAATTAGACTAAAAGATGGAATAAGTAGCGAAGTGATAGGGTGATGTATTTTTCTAATTAGATTGCTCTCGAACATAAAAATGGATATTTTCACAGTATGAGATACAATCTTAAATATTGATTAATAGTTCTACTTAATCGACGAAAAACAGAACTAACACGTTGCCCAAAACTATTATCCGCCAGCCTTTGCTCCTATGCTTCTTTGTTCGGATAGAGACCTAAACATAACTATAGTGCAGAAAAGTTTGATAGTACCGAAAAAAAAAGTTATTTTTCTTTTAATCTTTGAACAATTTAAATCAATGATTTACATGAACGATTCCTTCTTCCTTGCTAATTCCTTATAAACGGTTAGTGCTTGAGCAACCACACCGCTTGCATTAGCCAAATCAGATGGCACAATTATTGTGTTTGTTTCTTTAGCTATTTGTCCAAAAGCTGTCACATATTTCTCAGCTACCGACAATGCTGCTGCATCATAGCCACCCGTTTTGTTCAACGATTCCGAAACCAACTTGATACTCACAGCCTGAGCTTGCGCATTTATTTGAATGGCTTCTGCCTAAAATTAAGAATTAATTTACAGCTTTATTGAAGATTTATAAAAAAGAACAAATCCAGCATCGAGAATACAATCTTTTACGCTTTCCTTCAACAGCGCTATTGAAAAAAAAGTTGGTGACAATAAAATTCAATCTGCAATACATTCAAATCAAGTGTGAAAATTTGTGTTCGAACTACCAATACTCTTCCCTGCTTTTTCAAATCAATACCTTGCCCTTGGCTTCATTAATCTTTTCTTGCATTGAAGCTTCTGATGCTAATATTCGGGCCCGTTTCTCGCCTTCTGCAATATTGATTGCAGCCTCACGTTTACCTTCCGAATCCAAAATTGCGGCTCGTTTCCGTCGCTCGGCTTCTACTTGCATCTGAAACATGCTGCCAAATCTTTGATAACTAACACTTGATTTTTTCTTGTAAAGTATTGCGTTTTTTTGTCCTCTCTTTTTAATACTCATTAAGAATATCGATAATCAAGGCATGAAAAAGTTCAATAAAAGTTTAATCCCGAAAGGTATATCTCTTATTAAACACCAATCTTCATGTCTGGTACAGTTCCGCACTGAAATCAAATTGAGAAAAAAAAAGAAAAATTGAAGATAAACTTTGATAAACTACAAAAATAAATTTCTAAAAATTCAAAAAGAAAAAAAGAACCTGCATTGCCTCCTGAATTTTTATAGGCATCGTCATGTCCCCTGAAATTTGATACAACTTATCACTTCAATCAATTCATTTTTTCCGAGAAAATTTCATATCTGTTTCACTACATTGCACAAACGTCAATAGTTTAGCGATTAACTTGAAAACAAAGGAAAAACAAACCTATTCAAAAAAATCTGTTGGAAACAAAATCTCACCATAAATCGGGCCTAAATTAATTGAAAGGAATACTTACTAATTTCATATCGCATGCACTGCAAACCCCAAGGCTCGGCTGCTTTATTTATTGACTCTGCAAAATTAGAAAAAATTTTTCAGGTAATCGACTCTTCTGAAGATTTACGTCTTCGAAATGCTAGCAACCTACACACAGTTCTAGTTTCAATCCCAACAAACTATTAGCTCAGTTAGCTTGGCCGATAACTTGCCTGATAAATAATGGATGACGCACTTAAAAAATGATCTGCCATCTCAAGCCAGTACTACAATTGAAACAAACCGACAATATTGATATTAAGATGCTCGCGTTCCTTAAATACTGTGTCCAGATTGATTTTGCCTACTTCCGAACGCATTGTTGTTTGTGCAAGTTGCGTAATGGCATATTCCGGGTCTTCAACACCATACGAAGCCTGAAGAAGGTAGGTTAAACTACAATTTCAGATCGACCGCCAGTTAAATTTCAATAACTTCAATTTCCTAGTTGAAAATACGAGGAATTTATTCGCATACTTTGTAGGGATCCACTACTCGTAGATATAGTACTCCATCAATTTGAAGCTGTACATTATCACTTGTCACAGCACCTTGTTGTGGCACTTCAATCGCTAATTCTTTCAAAACTTGTACATACTTTATGCGATCAAAAAACGGTAGAAGAATATTGAATCCCTGTGAAAATCATTTGTTAAATTTATAGCGAGACAAAAGAAATGTGACAAAGTTACAGCCAAATAATTATTGAAACAAATACTTACAGGATCTAAAATAGAATGAAATTTTCCCATTCGCTCAACTACCCACGCTTCTTGCTGTGGAACAAAATTTACGACAAAATTAGCTTTTCCCCGAACAGCACCTCTTCGTTGCGTCAAATTAAGAGTATTCCTAAAATAACTCTTTATAAAACAAGAATTTGGATTGTGGGATATTGTAGGTCTCAAAAGATGAAACAAACGAAAGAACAAATTAACGTAAAACTGAACTAAAATTGAATCAGCCCAGTTAAAATGAGAATCAACATGAGAGGAATGGAAAGATGAAATAATGAAATAGAATGAAGTAGAACTGACTGAAATAGAACCAAAGCTATGAGAATTCAAATAAAATATCATGAATACACTAAAATAAACCAAAATAAGCTGAATCATATAAGTAACCTTAACAAAGTAAATTAAATTGGAAACATGCAGCCATGAGAAGCGCTGAATGCAAGCAAAAATCGAATCATTCAAATTAATGAATGCAAGTAAATAATGATCTCCAAATAAGTAAAAATTCACCTGAATGAATCCAGAGATTGTGAATAAATGCTAAAATGACCAAACAATGATCGGCTAATGTTTCGTTTCAACGACGATACTAAAGCCATTTCCTTAAAAGTAACATGTTGAATGTAGTTCGAATCAAGAAGTAAAAGATGTTGGATTATTTCTTTGTGCGTATCAACTAATATTCATAACACTGAGATAATCAGAAACAATTTCTTTGCGTTTTCACACTCACTGCAAAAAAATGAAAAAAAGGAAAAATTGTCCACAACTAATTAATTAACTGGAACAATTCGACATGCTGTAAAGCCCGGGTCGCTCTTTCTTCGCCGAACGAAAAATACGGTTACGCTCTGACCATTAAGTCAGGTTAATCAACAATCAGATACGTGGTAATACTGACGAATTGTTGTTGGAAACATATGGGTTCTCTTTCTTGGAATTTGAGTTCATGTTTAAGTGTTGAATTTTCATTATTCTTATCCAAAAATCCAGCTAATATGGTACTTTTCTTGTTTGGATTACTAAATATACGGGTAGTTCATATGCTTGTACAGACAAACATCCTAAACGTTTTCCTTTTCTAGAACAGTTAATTTTATTTACCAAAGGTGGTTTCAATGAATATTTACTAAGAATTAGCCGCTGAAAGAAAATTGTGTGGGCTAAGTCTATTCGAGTGAGCTTAACTGTCGTCATTTGTTTCCTCTCACAATCGCATTAAACTAGCAATTTATTTGGACTTCCTCGAGAACAATATTAAAGTGATGCATCCACACTTCACTATTACAAATTGAAATTATTTACATATTTGGAAAAAGTATTTCCATAAGAAATGGTCTGATTGAACGATAGTTTCGTAAATATTAATAATGTCTGAAGAGGGACAAATTTCTCCAAGCGATGAAGAATTGTTGAAAGAACTGAAGACGGGACAAACATTTTATTTAAAGGTATTTTTCAATCGAAAGTTCATTTAAATTGCACCGCGCATTGATTTCAAAGAACTTTTATATTTCGAAAGCACTTATTTGTATTTCTAGTTTTAACAGTTTATTTGTAGAGAGTTTTATTCCAGTATCTTGGATCGGTACAGGTTTTCGAGTCACTGACGAAGAAAAAACCTGAAGAAAGAGATAATTTTACAAGGTAACTATAAAATAGATGACTGAAGTTCATTATTAAGAACGGATTGGATTACAAAGATTGCTGGGTATTGTAATAATTTATAGGTACGGTAATAGAAAGCTTGTCACATATAAATGGTATCATGCAAACTTTGCTTGTCTCATGCAAACTTTGCTTGTCAATAAAGTTATATTTTAACCTTTTTCCAGGCATTGTATGCATCATATTTGTCATCAGTTTGGTATTTGTAAAGAAAATTCGAGGCCTGATGAACGACTGCTTGGCGTAAGTCCCGATTTCTCAAGCGGAATTTAACGTTATGCGTGATCAATTTTTTGCGGAATGATCTCTTGGTTTATCACAGTTATAATTCCGAGTTATATAGAGCACATTCAAATTGAATTTATTGGCTTAATTAATTGCAGAAATTAATAAACATTGTAGGCTGAAAAGGAACCAAATTATTCAAGTTGTTAATGAACGATTAGTTAAAGGTATGAAAATCAATAAACATTTGCAGAAATTGGGCGAAGTGAAGGTTGAAGACAAAGATGTTGAACTAAATGTAGCATTACATGCTTTTATAATTCTGGATAAAGAGGGTATACGGATTTTGGAACGACATCCTACTCATGTTATTTCATACGCTTCTTCCGGCACAGAGGTCTGCTTTTATCGCACATTAAATTGATTTAGCGCAGGCATCGTCGCTATTTGTTAGTAATGAATATTCTAAATGTTTTTGAGTTATTAAATCGTTTTTTTGGAGTATTAAAAAGTTAATAATTTTGACAACATTGCCATTTATAAGTCTAACTATATCATTGTTTTTGTACAATCTCCACATCGCTGCAACTGATGCCAAGCAATAATGTAGTTATAACAACGAAATTTGCGAATAGTAATGAGAGGAGGTGAGAAAAAAAAAACAAATGGTCATGTCTTTCGTAAATAAACTGGCTGAAATCGAATCATTGAAGAGAACTCAAGGAATGTGCACTGGGAAATTCTATTTTTTGTGTATTCATTACTGCGTAAAAGTTATTCACGATTTCATGAAATTTTTTCATTTCTGGAATGTTTCTTTTATCCTCTTTCCAGGAAACCAAAGGAGTATTTTGTTTTGTGTCACATGTACGAGAATTTGGAAGGCGATGTTTGGTTTTTATGGAACCTGATAAGAATGTCGATTTTATTATGAAAACTATTCTTCAGATATTTCGATTAAATAATAAAGGTTGAAGCAGGATTTTAACTCTTTGAAATAGTACTGTGTTTTAATCTAAAAATTTAAGTGGGGAGGAGGTGGAGGAGTGGATGCTTGAAGTTAGTAGAAAGGCCAATGGATGTGTGTTATATATCGGTACTAGGCTAGTTTCAGTGAGCACAATTCCATCGTCCAGACAGTTTTTCCGTGTTTTACGATTGATAGTTTCTAGTGGAAATACTTGTTTTCCTGGACTTTTCAGTACTTTATTGTTTTCGCTAAATTTATTTTTGTATAATATTATCTGCTTTTTAAAGTATAATTTTCGTAACTTATTGCTTTCTTGCAAAACATGACAATAAATTAAGCATAAAGTAGAGGGATCGCCAGAGTTGAATTCGAAATGCGGTAAATTTTTTTGCATTTGACGTTTTTTCTTTTTGACTCTTTCGAGTTTTCCATGCTTGATGTTTTGAAATTTTAAACTGTTGTGATATTATGGATTTCTGTTTTCTTCATCAAAAATATTTTTCTGTTGAATTTTCTAGCAGGAATAGCGACCACTACTGGTATAACTGGTAGAATGCAGATGGTATAATTATCATGAAAATTTTTAAACGATTGCATATATTCACAAATGTTCCTGCCCATTCTTTGGGATCTATGTAGTTTGATGGCTTTTTTAGATCATCAAAGTGATGTGCATTTATATAATTTATCAGTTGTCTTGGGCCTGGATAAACAACCTTGGTATCATGGTGAAATGGAACGAGCTACTGCTGAATCAATGCTTCAACAAGAAGGCGATTTCTTGGTTCGTGTCAGCCCAAACACTGCTAATAATTTTGTGCTGTCTGGCATTGCTAATTCGACTGCGAAACATTTTTTGTTGCTGGATGAAAATGATCAGAAAGTAAAAATTTCATGTCACACTATTGCTTATTTTGTTTAAAAAAGGGAAAAGTAACTTAACTCCAGTAATAGTATGAACGTGATATCATTAAAAAAGTTTGGCACACCTCGTTGAAATTTAAGAGTCAGTAAAAGTGCACTGATATAATATACATATGGAATGTATTTCTGTATTTTTGTGATTACTAATATTACATATTATCATTACACTAATATTATTATGTATTATGAATATATATCGTATTATTATCTTAAATGATATTATCATGAATATATATTATATTATGTTAAATTGTATTATACTATGTTATATTGTATATTATATTATATTATTTGTGCGATTGAACTATTATTTTTTATATCGAGTGAGTTACAATTCGTTTATTAATATATTATATATGCTGCAAAGTTAAACTGGAAAATTTTCTTGTAGGTTCGGAAACAACAACAAGTATTCGAAACAATCGTTGAGCTGATAGAGTACCATCGGGGAGAGAATGTGCCAATTATCTCTGAAGGCAGTGAATTGCATTTGATCCGTCCCATTTTAAGGTTTGCCACAGCAGTGCCGCGCCGATAGAACTACTGGAGAAACAAGAAATATGACTGCATGAACTTATGCATGTGGCCACCGAATTTATGAGGACAATTTGAAGAATCAACTAAAATTTTTGAAAAGGGCGGAGAAAAGGAAGGAGCGAAGAGAACTGAAATGAATATATGACACCAGTCAAAAGAGTTTCTTTTTTATTTGGTGGTATTGCCTCTTATATGTCTCTGAGGAAGTTTATACTTGTAGCTGATAACACCTAATGATGTCGAATGGTTTTCTACTTTTAATTTTACTGCTATTTCTGTTGTTGCTGATTGCGAGTTTTGTGCATCCACTACGTATTCTTGATACCGATGTATCATGTGATCAGGTAAAGTATTCAGTAATTTCGGTGGTATTTTCACGTATTAGGTGGAATTTCCTAGCCACACATCGTAATTTAAAAATTAATTTTGTGGAGACTAGGGAAATTTGTTTAATTATAGGATGTTTGGTTAAACAGAAAAACGGTAAGGTAGATTACTTGAATGAAATTTTAATGAAGATAGAATTGTACTCTGAAGCCAGAAAAAAGGCAGTTGTTGTGGCAATCGAATCTTGTTGTACTAGTTGAACTTTGCATTGTGAAACACAGTTTGAAATATTGTAAAAAATGTTTCGTGGTTATTATTTTTTGTTCACGTTCATTCTTTCTGCTTTCCTGTCTTTCTCGAAAGAATTAGAAATTCAGGTTTTGGGAGTATTTTATTTTATTTTATTGTTTATATTTGAAAGAAAATAAGTGTTGCAGAGTTTCTCAAAAAATCCTATGTTTTTGTTCTGCTATTGCAGGTTGCTTTTACGAAAAAATTTTTCGTTTGATCATTTGTTCTAATAATTATAAATTATGCGGGTAGATAATGGGGCAGGAGTAAAGTAGATTATGTTTGAAAATTTTGTTTAAAATAATCCGTTACTTGCTTAGTGTCTGTTATCTGTTATTTCAACTATAAGCTCTACTGGAAAATTTGTTTTAGCGATCACGATTGGAAAAACTTTCGCGTAATAAAAATTTTTAAATATTTTTTACTAAATTTAACAATTCATTTGCAAATTTTGTACAAATCCATCAACTGCTGAATTGAAAATGTAAATTATGAAATAAATTATTAAAAAAAAGAAATTATTGCTAGCAATAATTTTTGAAAACAGGAATACTAACTCGTAGAAATAACATGCTTTGAAGTTTACCGTGAAACAGTAATTTTTGAGCAGTTTATTAGATCTGCAATTATTCTTTTTGAAGATGAGAAGTGAGTAGATGGTTGTGTAGTACCATGATGAATTTATTTGTCGGTGCACTGTTGATACCACAAATTATTTCTATTTTATTCCAAATTTCTTTCTACCTGCATTTTTCTCGAATAATGTCTGGAAAGCAAATAAAATTCTTTATTGATTGGTAGTATATGATGTGATCTATTCACGAAGTGTTAGAGTATCCTTTGCTAAATGCATATTACCATTGATTTGTTCAATCTTTCTATCAGTCTATTATTATTATTGTGGTCGAAATAAATAATCTTCATGTTGCACTGCACCATGCAAGCTTATTTTCAATATGTAACTGTTCTGGATTTATATGTTGTGGTGAAATGTTTCCGGATGTGGTTATGATCAGGATCAAATAATCAGATGGAGTACTAAAATGATAAATATACAGGTTGATTTCATATTACCGTGGAAGTACTTAATCATGAAAGTTATTATCAAGTTGTTCTGTTTTGTTTAAATTTTAGTAATAGCAATGATAATGAACTTGTGAGTCTATTTGAAATGCATCGTTTACATCTATTATGCGTATTCAGCTTTGATATTTTTATATCAATGGTTCGAGATAAAGAAAGGTTAAGGGGTACATATGCAGGAAGAGTGAAAATCGTGATTCTTTTGAAAGGAATGGCCAATAGCTATTTGTGACTTTCATTTACTCAATGCTCTGCGAATGCAATATGCGTTCAACATAATATCCTTTAGTTGTGCTGCTCTTTCATAATTCCAGTTGTCCAAGTTTACACCCGGCATATAGTTCTATTTTGATTGATATTGTCGATTGTTTTTTCATTACAGAATTAATTACCCCAACTTTGCAGTGAAAGGTATGCCACCGAACATTCGAGCAATCTATGAAAAGGAAAGATGAGTATTAACCAATCACTGCAGTATAAATTTTCCTAATTTCCTATCATTTCGTATGAACCTCTGGCACCTCATGTAATATTTTCGCAGTCTCATTAATTAAATCTTATAAGTTTATTTGATATTTTGTAATCCGTTTGGTCATTGTCGACAAATGAGGTTTAACAAAGCGGTAAAGTGCAGGTCAGTCAAGTAATTAGCGGTAAATTGGTCGTGATTTTTCTCGAAATTGGGTTCGTTCATTTCACTGTAGAAAAGACATAATGGATAGTAAGATGGTGTGTGAATAATTAACCTCTTTTCATCGAATTTTCATTTGATAGGTCAATAATTGAGGTGAGAAGTGAAGTAATGAAAATGAATAGTGAAGTGACTCCGTTGACATCTCAAACGAAGGCAGAGGAAAGTTCAAATTAAATTTAAACATTCAAGCGGAAATTCATTTAAAGTAAATCGGAAGTCTGAAAATGAATGATGGAATATGTGGCAGAAGTCGAATTCGCTAATGAAATGTTTGGAAGACATTTGCTTTTTAGTAAATTCATTTCATTCCATGGTATTTTTGAAAAAAAATTGAATCCAGTGAATTTGTTTACTTTGCTAATCCACGATTAATCCCTTTTCTTCAGTCATGTAAACTATTTACATTGCAGTTATTTATATTGTTTTCGAAATATATTTCACACATTTCCATATTCATTATTGTTTGTTTAAAGAATAATTTCAAAAATGAAAATTATTTGTTGAACAATTGGTAATTAATTTTGTTCTATTCCATTCCTTCTTTTTTTCATTAAAAATTCAGTGTAATGAATGTTTATTAGTTTTCTTCAAAATTTTTTGAATAGTTATTCGAATTTTCATGACACGTCACGATACATTTCGTAACGAATTGGGAAATGTTTGTTCATTTCAAGAATTCGGTTATTCAGCTTAAGGATTGATAATGAGTAATTGTTATTTGCCAAATGTTAATTAAGTGACATGAAATGATTTTTTCCACTTTTTGAATGTAACAGGCTACTTAATTAAATACTTAAATTGACAATTAATTAGCAGCAAAAAAGCTTTTGCCTGTCTTTCATGCATACATAATTTATCAGTTAATTGCCTTTGCATTTCTAGAGCAACTTTGTGCTAAATATTCAATTCGATGAACCATTTCGTGGTCTAATCTACAGCGAGAAAGATTTCCCTAATTGCATCTACGTGAATGGATCAGTTCTCACCAAATTGTCCTATGTCATCAAGGTATTCATTCAGGACTGACTGGTTTAATATAAAGGTGAAAAGTTGGTGCTGATAGAAAGTTGTGTTAGACTTTGCAGTGTCATTGGATAAAAGAAAACGAAACTGAAATTTTGCAAGTTAAAATCGAAAGTTAAAATTTTTATTGCAGAGGTTGGAAAATATTTTTGAATATCATTTTATCTTACATATAAGGCAGACTTTTTACTTTCCATGTAATTTAGAGTTAGTTTAGCAGCTGCTATGATAATATACTAATTAAACAACAATTCGACATTAATTCGATGAAAGTTTTCCAAAACTTCTATTGAGTGATTCATCATTTGTTGCTCAGTTAGTAATAAACATCATTATTGTCATCAGCATTGTCATTATCATCAGTCAACAAGGTTATTGTCAGTGATCATGATCGCTATAAATTTTGCTGGCATTTTTATTCTTACCATCGTCATCATCAAACTTTCACTTGGCATTCATTCATAAATCCCTAAGCCTCTTTTATAATTTCCGTTTTCCTTAAAGCACTTTCTGGCAGAGGCTGGTACCACACTTGTACAATTCATTCATAG
The DNA here is from genome assembly GCA_013365335.1 of Madathamugadia hiepei. Taxonomy (NCBI): domain Eukaryota; kingdom Metazoa; phylum Nematoda; class Chromadorea; order Rhabditida; family Onchocercidae; genus Madathamugadia; species Madathamugadia hiepei. Next base: position 15,522 of record JABVXS010000410.1, read on the forward strand.
GTACCACTGGATGGATGTCAGACCACCTACAACGCTGATGGCAATTTCGAAAATGCGATTATTATTCAGGAAAATGCCTTATTCTTGGATGAAACTGATAAGAAATATCTGTTAACATGTGTCCCAGCACTCCCAACAACACCGCGGTATCCTTTTTCAGGCTTGCATTGTCTTTTCTGGAAATTTTCACTTTTTTAAACATCAAAAGACATTGCTGGTTAAATTTGATGAGAGTGAAATAAGGTGGAATGTGGAGGATATTGATTGGTACCAATAAATGTGAATGTAACAAGGAGTTCTATAATTTAAAAAATCGAGAAGAGAACATCTGAAAGTTTGAAGGATTAATGGTAATGCGAGAAAATATGACAAATTTCTGTTTCATTCGTTCATAAAATCTTGGAAAAGTCACCTTAACCTTTCAGATTATTTTTTATTGTTTAAAATAATTTTAAAGTCATTTTTTTCTAGATTTTGAACACTTAAAAAATTAATACAAAATTAATTGTTAGAAGACGCTTTACTGACCTTATTTCAGAACATGCATTTCGAAGTATTGTAAGTCACTAGATGAAATTAATTAATTCGGTGTTCAATGATGTGTAAACAAATGCTTTTCTTTCCTCATTGATGGTTTATATGCAAATTGAATCACTTTATTCCTTGTTTTTCCTATCCTTTGAATTTATATGGAATAATTAAATAGAAAGATTGTTTTATATTAGAAAACAATCCGTTTTAATTTCAAATAAATTGGTGTAGGGAGGAGCAAAGGAGCACAGTCTTGTGCCAAACAAAATCATAGAATATATTTCGACGAAATTTAACGAAAAACAAAGCAAATTGAATTCATTTTTCCCATAAATGATGGTAGGAATGCGACGAGGGGGACTGGAAGTAATGAGAAAACAACAGGCGAAGATATCGACTGATCAGATAAGTAAAGTAAGTGACATAATGACCATATGATCTGATCTGCTGTCGCACTTCCAGTTCTCCCTCAGAAACCGTCAATTTTGGCGGTATCACAGTGGACAGTGAGGCCATTGGTGCAGCAACAATCAGTGCGACAGGTGTCGCTGATCAGCACTTACAATACAAAGTTGAACTTCACAGAGTTGATTTAGATGGTACTCTACAACCAATCAATGATCCTATTTTCGTCGGCGATGATATTGTGAGTAACATTCCATTTACTTCTTACCTTTCGCATCAGTGAAAATATTCCAACGAACACTTTCAGTTCGTTAAAAAAGAGCAACGTCTTTTCTGCAGCAAATCCTTCAGATTCCCTGCATTTATTACGAATAAATGCTTCGTGCCGCTCTTCGCCGAAATATGTAAAACTGCATCACCCGCCACCCATCGCCCACCCCGTTGTCGCCATCCGCCACCCATCAGTATGTATCGCCCATAATCGATCGCCCTAATGCCATCGCCATGTCCCGCCGCAATTGCCTATCGCCCACTGTCAAACTGTAGAAGTGAGATACACTATCGTCATCAAAGCAAGTTAAACTTGCTAAAAAAACCAGGAAATTGGAAAATATTATAAAAAAAAGCAGGAGTACTAGGGAACACCTTTTTGCATTATTTATCAGATTCGATATTCCAAGTTTCAGTAATTTGAAATTATGTAAACCATGAGTTCTTTCAAGTTTGGGGTCATACTATAATGAAGACAGTTTTTACTTAAATTTTAAACCTAGAACTGGAAACATTGCTGAGCTTTTTTAGGCTTATACCATTCGGGTAAGCTCATTAGCAACGGATGCACGTATTGGACATTGCTGGGCACGTGATGCGCAATCGACATTGCAACTTTCGGATGATGACGGTTGCAGCATGCACCTTACCGGTAACGTCTGGAATAATTTTGAACGCCAGGAATACGATAACAATATCATTTTCCGTAATCATATTAAAGCATGGGCATTTCCGACAAGGTTCGTTACGGAAAGCATTTTGAATTCTTTCCAAGTTTTATACTTAAAAAGCAAAGCAGAAAATTTATTTAAACAAAAATTAATTTTGAAAGAAAAAGTGGTGTAAATTAGAAATTGAAATATAATACCCCATTTATAGTTATTTTTTCGTACTTGTAGCAACGATGTGAATATCTTTTGCAACTTACACACGTGTCGCATCACGTGCCGTCACGTGTCCTGCAATGAACAGAGGCAGCGCCGCAACGTGTTAATGTCAAACATTGTCGATGACGAGGATGTTCGCATCATAAGTTCTAAATTTCTCATCCCGAATAGACGTGAAACAGTGAGAGAGGTACCACTGTGATCACTTTTTTTCATATGTAATTTCTGAGAGGGGAATTCTTCTTCAGGTCTTGAGGTCACCTATATAGTGGAAAGGGCTGACCTTTGTTGCACAGTTCTCTGATAAGTGTAACCTTCAATTGTACAATAATAGATCGTCAGTTTTTGAATATCAAAAGAAATATTCCTTCGGTAATTCTGAATGATGGAGAATGTTGGCAGGTAGACGCACACGACATGATTACTTGGCATGTTTGCGTGCATGATTTTAAAATTTAAGTTGTCCATTTTTTATACATTCAAGAGTTGCGTCATGCACGTGAAGGCACGTCTGTGTATGTTTTATGTCGGCGTGGGTCTGCACCTATACATGTCTATTGAATACTGAAAAAGTGTGTCGAGGTGTGCATATATCAATAATTATCAATGTTTAATCACTTATCACGTCTAAATTCGCATTCATATACGTGAACTGGTGGACATTAAAAAATCGATTAATCGCTTTTTACGAGAAATATTTGTGTAAACCGAAATGCAAAAGTTGTCCATTTCGAGTGTAGTGTTATTGCACACGCGCAAGTACTAATTCCTTGTTCGATCGATTTCTCAACGAGTTTCTTCGTGTCGACTCCTTTTCATAGCTTCTTATCAGTTCGCTGTTTTTTAAACCATTGTCTTTAAGTCGCTCGCTGGTTAGGTGAACCGTGACCCGCTTTTGTCTCTCCGCTTTCACCTTACCCAAGGGATCCCGTGAAGAGTTCGTGGTGAATATTGATCTTGATGTGACATCCTCAACGTGAGGTGGACAGCTCCTCTAGCCACACTACTCAAATCTCGCCGCTCTCACCATGGAAAGAAAGTGCTAATTAGAATCTTTTTAATATAAGTGAGTAATTTCAATGAGTGAATGATTCAGTGATCTTTTGATCATGATTTGAACTAATCGATTTTGGTCAAATATCCAGCGATTGATTTTATGGATACAGCATAGCTTGAAAATGTGTTTTAAGTTGCTCAATTGTAACTCGACAGTAACTGATAATTTGAAGTTTATTATAGCCTTTAAGTAGTTCCATTGTGATAATCATCAATTTAATGAGTGCACTGATCGTAACAGAATGGGTCAAATCGTATAATTTGCAAACGTTGCGAAAACAATTAATCGATTGGTTCATTAATAGTTGCAGGTAATTTACAGTTCAGTTTCCTTGTTTCATTTTTAAACAATTCAGCGCAACAATTTATGCAGAGAATTTCGGTGAAATGAGTCATTTGAAAATCTTAATTTTTGAAAACAACTAGCTAATAAACCTCTTCCGGCTTTCACTACTGATAAGTGAGCAATCAGTTATTACTACGTAATTATCATTGGTTTATCAAAATTTTCGAAACTTTATTTGAGACAAATTATTTAGTTGTCATTTTTCATTTAAAATTTTTTTCATTTAAAACATTTCGAAAAAATTTTGGAACTAAAAAAAATTTGGTAATGAAAGCTTTGATCATTTCACGATTTAAAAAATGATTTTGAGTTTTATTGAGTTCGGTTTTCTTGCCATTTCAAATCAAATTCAGATTTCTACATTTTTTCTTTGCTTAGTTTTAATTTTTGTGAAAAAAGGGACAATTGAAAAGTGAAATAAAAAAAGGAAAATTTTCATCAGGCTGAAATTCTTCACCTTTATTATTTCATTTCTTTCCTAAAATGCAACCTCTCCATAATAGTTGAACTTGATTTGTCAACTTTTTTGTTCTGAAGAGGATTGTAATTCAATATTTTGAAAAAGCAAAAGAACTTGAAAATGGTCACTTTTAAAATAATCAATTAAAGTTTTAATAATGTTTTACCTGACTCTTGAACTGGAACGAAACTTCAGTTTTTCTATTCAAATTCGCGAAATGATTAATATTTTAAATTCGAAATAAATTTAAAGGGATATTACTTCTAAGTTTTGCAACAAAGTCCATATTCACTTCTGATTAATTCACCGATAAATCTCTAAAATAATGAAGGGCATATTTTTCAATTTTTAAATGACCTAAAAAATTTGTGAAATAAATATTATTTATAGCTGAAAAACTTTTTGAAATGGCGGGTTAATGTTTGCTTTATTATTGTTTTAAACCGAAGAAAAATATTTATTAGGTAATGAAAAAATTCAATTCAAATGATGAATGTCGGGAAATTTGTTGAGTTTTGAGGGGCGTCGCGATTTGCTTAGCGCTAATATAGTTCTTTCCGGAAGATCCTTATCTTGAGCAGCGCGAACTCGAACTTGGCTAATTAATCTTTATTCGAATAAGAAATAAACTACAAACGCGATAGAATACGAATATGATATAACGGTGAAAGCGGAAGAAGAGCTGGTTGAGGTAGTCGTCGTCGTCGTGTCCAGAAGTGAGCTGGTGAAAACACGAGCAATAATCCTCGGAGTCATAATCCACTGTTTATATACATTTTATTCCGTTGGTGTGGGCCAATCAGTTCGCGACCCGTCCTTCTTGACCAGTTGGTGGTAGAAGTCGAACATGCATTTGATCATTTGGCGCCTTGCAACCTTGACAGAGGCATGTAAAATGTCCGACATTGTGGTGCCATTTGATCCTTGTACTTGATCCATGCATCCGTGGCCAATTGGCGGGGTTTGGTCGTTATTGATATCCTTGCGGCTCGATTTGAAGTTGAACATTGACTTCGCATTTTTGCGACAATAGAAAGTTTTGCAGCAAAATTTTTCACGTTCGCAGCTTATCGGTTCACAAATAGTTGTTCAGATAATAAAGTGCATATTTTCTCTATCCAGTAGTAAAGGTCAACAATAAAGGTCAAGTCAATGAATTGCATACATTTCCAGATGTTTACTTCATCAAAGAAAGAAAAATAAAATTTTAGTAATATTGACCGCGAAGATTTTTTTGAATTTCTTTGTTGACGGAAAATTTATCAAATTTTAAAATGAAAATTCATCAACTCACATATTGTTTAAATGATTTTCTAATTTATTCACCAATTAGCCAATTATTATTTAAATCTCTCTTAATTTAACATTCAACTCTGCTATTATTTTATGAAAATTTGATTGCTCAGTTTCACTGCAGTAAATGGTATTGTGATTTGGTTAAAAATTTGAGATTTCGTTCATTATCCAATTGTTTAAAATTGTAAAAATTGTCCTGATCGATCATGATGTATGATGAAAATATAAAGACAGGTGAAATGAAAAAGTTTGCCAATTTCTTCGTTTCTCTTTGGAGTTAATCATGGGTTATCATTAGAACAATAATAATAAAACACTGAAATAAGAAGAGAGCAGAGCTTCGATTGTTCGGCATGCCTTTTCATCTTACTAATAAACTTTTTAAGTATTCCATTTCTTATATAAAATAATCCCTTGTAAAAAACTTAATTGCCGTCCTTTCTGATCATTTCTGAGGTTTGCTAAAGGTTACAGGTGAGTTTCAGATTGGGAAATATTGAATGTTGCAATTTATTAGGAATAGCTGAAAAATCAATTAAAAAACGATAAAAGGATATGAAGAGGAAGGTAAAGAGAGGGAAGGAAACAATTCTGTGTGTTAACCTTTCTGTCCATTGTAATCATTTGGGATAATTAATAGAAACAGGAAATTTATCTTCAACAATTCAAAAACATAAAAGCAAAACGAGTCTATGAATTTGTAGATCGAAATTTGGTTGTTTGTTGATGTGGGCAGGTAGGGTTGGATGGGTCTCATGCTTAATTTGGGAAGCATCTTTCATCTGATTAAATTTACCCCCGGGGTAAAGGCAAAAAAAGTGCAAATTCGCTTCCTTTTTTTTCATCTTGTTCCATCTTATTTCATCAAAATTATTCCTAAATTTGTTTTGCCTTTTTCCAATTCACTTCGAATCTTATTCTTCCCACTGCTTCTCAGTTTCTTTTGCGGGTAAAAAAAAGTTAGAGGAAGGAGTGCACTATCAGGTATAGCTAACAAATGAAATTTAATTTTGATGGGTAAACTTTCTTCACTTGGGTATTATCGCTCCTAAGGCATAACGTTTTGTTTTCCGACACATTGTTATTAATTACGTGATTAATTGGTTAAGGCTTGAACACATTCTTAGCCTTTTAAACATTAAAATAAAAAAAGTACATTCATCCATTGGATAACACGGCACTTCCAAATCCTACAAAATATTTTTGATTTTTTGGATCACTGTGTTAAGTCATAAATTTATAAATTATCACAAAAGATTTGTCATATTGTTTATCAGGTGACATTCTTAAGCGACACCTTCAAAGGGACATGAATTGTGAGCAAAATAAAACAAATATATTGATAGTTTTGAAGCTCGGTCATTGAATTTTGGATCATTTCAGCTTGATTCAAGCATAGATACCCGATTTTTTTGAAGAATTTCACGGTTTTTGAATTCATTTCATTCGATTTCCACTTTTTTTCCGAATTTCAACTATTCAAAAAAAACGATCGAAACGATCGAAAGCAACAACAACGGAAACAAACTTGGATATGAAAACATTGGAAGCAAAGACAGCAATTGGCTGCTAAGCAATAAGTGGATTGATAAACTGGTGATTATGATATCAGTTGCTGAACTGATTATATGATATGATACCAGTTGCTGAACTGATTATATGATATGATATCAGTTGCTGAACTGATTATATGATATGATATCAGTTGCTGAACTGATGATATGATATGATATCAGTTGCTGAACTGATGATATGATATCAGTTCTAGTTGCAAGACTCTTTATCACATTATTTCTACTTTTTCACTATTTACTTTTTTGCTTTTTGTAGTTTCTATTTCTGTTCAAATTGTTGAAAACGAATTGATGCGATGAATGTATACTTCAGCAATGTTTTCATTTCTACTTTGCAATTACCATTTAAATTCATTTTCCTTGCTTTTTAAAAAATTTTAAAAAAGAAAATTGAAAGGATTTAATTGAATTTATTGAATTAGCACTATTTTCGACCAAATAAAAAGTGAAAGAAAATCAAAAATCATGTTTCTCATTTAATTTTTCAAAGTTTTTTTTTATCAAAAATTTTTATTTTAATGTTGTAAGTTCAGTGTAATTTCTTTTTCGTTAACAAATAAATAAAGAGGAACTAATAAAAAGCAAACAAATTTCCGTCTGCTTATTTTTCGCCTTTCACCTGGAGAAGGCAAAAGCAGGTTAAGAGGGTGGGTCGAGATAGCGGTGAAGAGCAGACGGAAGATATTCCTGTGTTACACGAAATTAGGTCGTGTCGTCACACATAAAACGCCGAAAAAAGTGGCCCAAACTTGAAGAGAAGTTTGCTTCGGGAGAAAATTAAAATTTTCATAGTTAACATAACTTGCTTTACCTTAACAAATAACTCTCCCTTTCTCTTCCCATCTAAGGTTATTCTTCAACACCAATTTCTCATTGTTCATTAAGAAATTTTCATTCTCTCTTTCTTTGAATTAAACCATAAATTCATTTGTCTTGAAATTACTCGTTATAATGTAATCGCTGTCTCTTTTTTCTTTTATTTTAAATTGATTCAATGAATTAATCAACAATTCTCACTTTTTCAAACTTCTAGTTGATCATTTTTTTCTCGAAAATCGCTGCAAAAGTGTTTGCAAAGTCGTTTTTATCTATCCAATCATCCTTCTAACAACCTTACTGTAATCTTTGACAGCAAAAACACATCCAATTTGTCAATTGTACAATGCGTTTGTTGACAATTACGGAGTGATGATGAATGATATGAATTTCAAATTCTCATTTTACTTTTCAATTCCGTTGCATGTCAACTAATTTTGTTTCACACGCAAATGACTCCAATAAAAATTGTCTCCTTGAATCAATTGGCATATTAATTTGCTGTGACACCTAAGTGATTGAATTAACCACAGTAATTAATGGCAATTATACAGCCAAGAACCCTCGGTGAAATCAAAAAATTTCATGACCAAAGTATTCGTTTTCTTCTGCTCATTCTATTTGCATATTACGGTCCTGTTTAGGGGGGTCACCTCCACCGTCTAAAAATGTATTTGATACTTAAACATTTAGAGCTCCCCGAACACTTTGTGCACTACAATCCATTCGCTAAGAATAAATGAAAAAGTTACGGCTGATAAAATTAGTATAAAATTAAATTAAAATTAGTTTAGTCTAACAAGATTAGTTGTAAACTTTTTTCCAATCCTTAAATTTTTCGCTTTTTTCTTAAATTAAAAGTATATAACCTGAAATAATTATTTTTACTATCAAGAATCTCTTTGTTGTGTTTCAAATTTTCATCCAAATATCGGTCAAATTTGCTTCGCAAGAACCATTAATTAATTACCGATGTGACAATCACATAATTTTGTTTATTTCAGGTTATATACTTTTAATTTAAGAAAAAAGCGAAAAATTTATTGGGCAAACTGAGAAAAGCGATGAATGTAGTGAACTGCCGCACCACTTCGACACTTTTGCACTTTCAATTTCTCCAGCAGCGAGATGTCTCAGTTAACAGCTATCACCGTTATCACTGACTATCTCTTCCTCCTTCATTGAATGAAACGAGAAGGGTGAAAACCTTGAAGGAATGAATGAAGACTTTTTTCAATTAATTAATTAAATCACTGGTTCAATTAACAAATGGAATCTTTGTTGCCAATATAATCAAACCAGTTACACTGAAGAGAGCTTTAATTTCCTCCTCATTTCCGTTCTCCACTATCCGTTGTTGTGAAAATACTGGCCAAATTGCAATATAATAATTAATTCATCACTTACCACAAATACAATTGTAATTTAATTTAATTTCAGTCATTAAATAATTTTAATTAATTTTAGATATCCTTTCCAATTTATTCATTTTCACCTATACAGTTTTGTTCAATCACTTTTGTTGTGAAAATTTTTCGCTGTTTCGAAAACTTTTCAAAATAGCTGAAGGCAAACAAAAAGCCATTATATTGGTTGTCTAAATGTGAACGAACAATCAAAGCTGTTCAGATTTACGAGTTTTGGTCGAATTCGAATTTTCAAAATGAATGCAAAATGAATGATCAAAGTTTTATGTAATTTCACATTTAATTTTTTATTTTTAGCGAAACAGAAACTGTGGGTGATAAGGTAGTTAGATGAAAGAAAAATTAAAAGAAGCAAAAATGAATTAATCGGCAATGAAAGAATTGTGAATTTAATTAAAGTAAGAATCTGACGCACTTCATGCATCTTTCCTTGTGCAGTACTGTCGAACATCAAGGCGAACAATAAGCAATATTTAACTGTAATGATCCAATTGAGGATAGACTGCTCTGTTCCTTCCAATCATTTCCATGACGAAATAACAAGAATGATCAAATTTGATAATTATATAATAAATGACATCTAACACTTGGAAAGTGTCATGTATTATATCCAATTAAAATGTGATGCGAAATATCAATTTGTCATAAGAGCGATTGAATGCGACTGTCCAATTTTATTTCAATTATTTAAGTTTTAAATTTATTGTAAAATTGATTAGTTCAAGAGCAATATTAATTCAGTTTAAATAATGTTATATCTTTTAAGGCAATTTTGCAATTTGCATAACTGGAAGTGAATTCCTGCCATCATAGAATGGACACATTGTTAGCTATGAAAATTAATCTCAATGTGGGTAAGCAGACCGAATGAATGAAGTGTGTAAATATTTGAGTCATAATTTCACCGTCCGAAACACAGTGACAGGCGAAATGTAAAAAGTAGTAAAGTAGGAAAAAAGAACGGAAATTTTTAAGTATTTCCTTTCCTTTACTGTGAGACGAATTTGAAATTATTAAAAATTACAAGAAATATTTACTGGTAGTTCTATACCTGAGCTTCTACCAGTTTAATTACCTCAAATTTCTCGGTGATCCATGCGACGAGATTACATTTCATTTAGTCGAGCATTCTCATTGCAAACTTTCCATCGCACACCTGAAATTTCTACTCCGATCAATCAATTCTATCACTCATCTCATCCATCTGTTCACAAAACAAATTTTTTTCTGAATGATTTTTCAAAATGTTCACATTTTGAGCCATACTTTTGACCGAAAATCCAGTTTTAATGATTGCTTTTAATATTTTGGTTCATTTGGCGTTTGTTTCGTATAGTTAATTACCTTTAGTCTCGCGAAGACTATCCTTCCTTTCACTTCGTGTCTTAATTATCGCTTCATTTTGTTTTGCTCTTTCATCAAAACTTCAATGCCTTTTCTCGGTGAGAACAAGTGTGTGAGGATAAGAACGATAAGACAACCAAAAGTGTTAGCCATAGCCCATCATTCGTTATCATCGGCTAAAAGGAGTTATTTTTCCGTTATTTATTTTATGAAGCCTATCAAATGAAAGGACTGAAAGGAAAAGCAAATTTAGAAACTTTCTTTCTTCCGAACGATTTCAACTTTTTTAAAAACAAATTTTCGAATCAATTCAGGAAATTTTGTCGGTATTCATTTAAAGAATAGTTTCATGGAATATTTATTCTTTGAGCAGGAACTGATAATAGTAATGGTAATTTAGTTGTGTTAATGAAGACCTGTAAGTAGATTGCCCATGTTAAGCGCAAAAATACGATCAGTCAAATTTGGAGCGGAAATCTCTGCTTGCTAGGCGGAACCTGACAAAGATAGTCTAGGCAAACATTGCTCTCATGAAGCCACTATTTTATCATTATCATCAGCAATAGGGGGTCAAACGGGTCAAACTGGAAGACCCGAATGAAGCAAGCTTTAACCAAACAGGTAGAACCGCCTCTTTATCACCCCCAAATGGTATATTTCCCACACGTTCGATGTGTTGCCTCGCCCTCTTCCATCATCCAAACCAATCAGATAAAAACTCAATTCATTTAAAATCGACCGTTAACCATTCAACCAACCAGTTTATTAGATTAGCATTCCCGTGAAATCGGTCTCGGTCGATCAGTCGTTTAGCCGATTGATTAATCACATACTCACAGCTCGTTAGTCTATCAAGTTCGTTTATCCGGCCAGAATAAACTTACCTTACTCTGTTTGCCAGAACATTTCTCAGTACCACTAATATTTTCTAGTTTTCTCTCTCTAACGCTCCACTATTCCATTATTCTTCATTTAAATAAACAATTTTCAAATTCAAATTTCAATTTTTCGCAGTTTAATTTTTTCTTAAATGTTCCACTAAAAGCACACATGGAAAGGTTTTAATTACCGTAAAATTGAAAGCCAGAAAAGTTTGCATGAAAATTAATTTACTAAGCAATATTGTTGATTGTATTTGTTACAGATAGTAGCACAGTCCCATAGTATTTCCCTTTCTAGCTCCGCATATCTGAATAAAAAAAAAAAAATCTTAAAATTTGCAATAATAATTTCGTTTCTGTACAAACTTACTATCATTCATTTCAAAAGCACAATTTAGGGCTTAAAAATTTTTTTTTGATTGTGCTTTTTTTATAATTTTTCCACGAAAAACTCTCATGAATTCTGTAAAATTCAACTGAACTTAACTGCAAACTTTTTTCCGAAGACATTTCATCACCACTGCTCAACGTGAAACAATCTGGCAATGGAACAATGGAATTCACAGCGATGTATTTTCCAGCATTGGCCAACATATGCCGTAGCTATCATACTGGCGACAACGACAACCATTACGACCAATAAAAGGTAAGCTATGCAACAAATTCTTATTACTCCGATGATTTAGTTTATTTACAGTGTATCGATTGAATCCGGAAACCCAGGAGCAAGCGAAATTTCTTCGTGACTTATCATTGAATAGCACAAAGGTAGATTACTTTTAATTATTGCATTTCCTGGTCATTTTATCAAGTACTACTAATGAAGAGAAGCACAAAATAGAAACTCAGGATTACGATCCATCGGAGAATTTTGGCGTCAGTGAGAAGGATAAACCGTAATTTTAATTGATAGTCCACTTCATTATCTTCAAATTGATCAACTGAATCTGAAACTTTAAGCTTTAATTATTTTCACATTTTTACCACTGACCACAGTTACGGATGAAAATGTTCAAGACGTCCCTTGTCATTGTTTGATATGCAACTGTGAACTGATTGAAAAAAATTCTACTATTTGAAAAGTTTTGTTTAGAGTAGATCGGCCTTCTCAGTTACTGACATTTTAGCTTGACTTCTGGAAAGCACCAAAAAAAGGCGGCGGTCAAGTTCATGTGATGGTCCAAGAAGAGATGAAGGATGAATTTCTGAAGTCAGTGCAATTGCACAATATTTCGTATTCAGTTATGATCAGCAATGTCGAAAGGTTTGTCATTTTAAATTTGACTTTGTGATTCAAAAGCACTCCAGAAATAGCTTAGCCTGAAATTATGATTCGATAAGAAAATTTGTGGTATAACTCCTTTGCAACCAATGCGAACACAAGTATGCCAATCCTGTCCATGGTCAACAATTTCAAACATTTCTGCTCATTTGAAAGGCAAACATTGTAGGAAAATAAGCGAATTGCAAGCAAAAGCCAAAAGGTCACATCAGTTTAATCGTTTACGAGACGATCCATTCTCATCACGTCGAGTTCACTTCAATCTGGGTCAGTACCACTCGTATGGTGAAATTGTCAATTATCTAAACCAGCTAGCTGCTGCATATCCGGATCGGGCGCATGTTCAAAGTATTGGTGTCACCCATGAAGGACGAGCGATAACACTGATCAAGGTATCATTGAGTGTTCAATGAAAGATATCATCGAAAATTACTGTATAAACGATGCTTTCATTAAATTCACTGTAATTTAATCTTTCAACATTTTGAAAGTATTGGCATAATGATTTTCAGATTGGAAAGTCGCAAAAGTTCCAGAAGGCTGCTATTTGGATTGATGGTGGTATCCATGCTCGTGAATGGGTTTCCCCAGCCACGGTTTTATTTATGATAGATCAAGTAATTCATTATTTTACATTTAAACTTCAAATATCTTCAATGTAGTTTAACATTCATAGCAACTGTGTGCACCGGTAAAATATTGAGGTTGCTTCACTACGTATTTTTCACGGCTTCGTCTCAGATTTTTCATTTCCTATAAAATTCATTACTGAATATTACTAAAATAATCACTTACAATCGGAATTTGGCATTAATTCAAACTTTGACATTTTTTTCGTTTTTTGTATTTCAACTTTAGAAAATTGAGAATTAAATATTGTAACACATTAAAAAAATAAAACGACGAAAAGTTTTCATTGCAATTGAAATTTACAATAAAAATGTTTCTCGAAAAAATTTATTTTTTAGTAAAAACAAAGAAAGAAAAAAGAAGAAAAACAACTTCATCAACCTTTTTGTTACAATTAAGATGACATGGATTCTGACACAGTCATTTCCGGTTTTCTCCAAGATTGAAAAACAGTGGAAAACAGTACCGTACTGAATGCACTACATTCTTTCAAAGCAGCTATACGTAAGATTTCACGTAGAAAATTGCAGTTGGTTACGCAGTATGATGTGGATCCTGGTATAAGGCGTCTTGTTGATGAGATGGATTGGTTCATTCTTCCAGTGCTCAACCCTGACGGATATGAATATACACGCAGCAGCACAGATCCGCAAGTTCGGCTTTGGCGTAAGAATCTTTCACCGCCTAACTGCCGCATTTTACAAAATGGTACTTTTGATGTCATTACGCAATGTCAATTTCATCAAAAGCGAGAGAAAACAAAACTTTCTTATTATCAAAAGTTTTCTGGGATCTATAAGATAATTATGATACAGTAATCTTGTGTGTACATTGCTTGCAGTAGTTTCATCATGGAAACGTAATTGGCTGGTACAGCTCTATTTACACAGCTTAATTGAAATCTGTTTCGAAGAGAAAAGAAATGAAAACATCTACCCAAACTTAACTATTTCCAAAAATTTCAGTTTTAGGAGTTTTCGCACAACCAAAAGAAGAGTGTTGTCGAGGTGTTGACTTGAATCGTAATTATGATTGGCATTATGGAATGGAAGGCTCGTCGAACGATCCATGCTCGGAAATCTATCAAGTTAGTTGATGATCAGTTTGAGTAAACTTGCATCAAATAGCACTCTTGTGACTGCCGACAATCTCTTTATAATCGTTGCATTGCAGTAAAACTAAATTTTGAAAATAATTCATAAGATTTCTTAAAAAAGTTTTGTTTTCTATTTGCTCGAACCTAAATCAGTGTGAAATGTAACAAGCAATGTAAATGAAATTATCGATTCTTTACACAATCGCAGGAGGTTACAATTGAAAGATTTCACGTTTCATTTAAGTGAAGTATGGGAAAATTTTTTGAAACATTGAAAGAACATGAAAGCATACGTTTATGGCAATTTACCCACTTGTACTTTGTTTGCATGCATTTGCAGGGACCTTCTGCATTCAGTGAGCCTGAAACACGGGCCGTGAAGAACTTCATCTCCAGAAATATTAATGTTGTCAAAACATTTCTGACATTTCATAGTTACTCGCAAATTTTAATGTATCCATTCGGACATCGCGAACGCACATATGCAGCTGATGTTGATGATTTGGTTTGTCATTTTACCCTTCCGCTTCTAATTGTCACCAAACATGTAAGTGGGACCAATGTAAAGAACCATCGGTGAATTTATGACATGACTCGTACTAATTAATATTCATTATGTAAAAAGTGTAAGGTCACACAGAACAATTCGGCTTATTGCAGAGGAATACAGCACTGCAAGCCGCAAACGCTTTGAGTGCTTCATATGGTACAAAATATTTGGTTGGTACTGGTGCTGACACTTTGTGTTAGTTTTGTAATTCTTTAAGATTCTGTCCAAGCCTGTAGAAATTCAATTAATTGTTTGTATTCAATAAAATTGAATTCAGCTGAGAAACTTTTACTGAAAGTGAGTGGCAAGGAAATTTCTAAAATCTTTCCTTCATCCTTCCAGATCCTGCATCTGGTGGAGCTGAGGATTGGGCCAAAGGTCAAATGGGAATTAAGTATTCATATTTATTCGAGCTGCGTCCAGGTGGTGAAGTTTGGGATGGTTTTCTGCTAGATGAAAGCCAGGTGAATCAATCATTTTGAAAGTTTTTCTTCTTTATGACAATTAGCCTCGCAGTTGCTGAAGAAATACCTCCATCAATACAATAGCTAAGCATCAATTTCACAAACTAATTTTTTATTCTTTTTTGCTAAAACTATGAAAAGCACTTGTCAGTAAGCTGCTTTATCATATCAAAAACATACCGCATTTGTCATTTTTGGATTAATCAAGGGCATGAACAAAATTCAATGGTGAGAATGGTCAGGAAGTTCATTTAGATTTTGCGAATCAATTTAGTTTCCTGCATAAAAATATCTGTGCAATCTGCATATTTAAATGTTTTTATCTTTCTTTTATGGCTTACAGATAATTCCCACAGCACGAGAAACGTTCGAAGCTGTAAAAGTAATTGCAAGGCGTACGTCAACAATGTTTACATTCAAAAATGTACCGCAAGTGCCA
Organism: Madathamugadia hiepei; assembly: GCA_013365335.1. Lineage (NCBI taxonomy): Eukaryota > Metazoa > Nematoda > Chromadorea > Rhabditida > Onchocercidae > Madathamugadia > Madathamugadia hiepei. Next base: position 31,276 of record JABVXS010000410.1, read on the forward strand.
GAGGATAATTCAAATAAAATGGTATGAAAATTTTTGTGAAATCCTTTCCTTTAATTTTTTTCTGCAGAAAATATAATTGTCTGTAAAGGACATGAAGAATGTATTATGGTAAAGGCTTTCAATTAGTGTCATTAAATTCATCACTGATTCTGTCGGAAAGTCTCTTTTAATAAAACAACCTTTGTTAATCACAGCAAAGGTATAATAACTCGTACATTGTCATCAATTTTTTCATTTCCTTAACTGGGAAGCTAAGAAAGTAAGTAAGTAATACTGTAAAAAGACATACTTGAGAACACCTCTGATCGCTTTATTTTTCTTCAGTAGTTTCCGAGTTAAGGAGATGGAAAAATTGGTCGGTTATGGAAAGATCGATAAACCAGTCAACATACCTCATTAAACTGAATTTGTAATTATTTATTTAATGCTTGACTACCAACTTGATGAAGCATTTTATGTTAAACATTAATCAAGAGTACATTGTTCCATGGCATTACATTTTCTTTCGTAATATTAGAAACTTAACCTTTCGACCTGCCTTGCTCCTATTAACTACTGATAATCGTCGAGAATGTAAATGTCATCAAAGTTCAGCGTTAAAAAAGAAAATGAAAGAACCATTAAACGGTGATGTGTGATAGGCCTGTAATGGTAGCATTCTCTAGTGGATTCTTTCCTTTTCACTTCACACGTCTGCTTTGTGTTGATGTAACAGTTATTGATTGGTTGGAATCAGATGGAAAGTAGCCATTTGTGATCAAGAAATGAATTTACCATAGTTTAGCATAACAATTTGCAACGGTGGAAGTATCGGAGGTTTCGATCAGGAGCAATCATTGTTTCTCTTCAAAGCCATCAAGTTTAACGTAGGTAGAAGTTTTGGTCTGCCGGCCTAACATGTGTATTTGTTTTAGACAAATTAAATTCTCCCGCTTTTGTAACTTTAACTTATTGTTCAGCGCTTTGGTCTGATAAACTTTGTGGTCGTTCTCGTCAAATCATTTCACGTGAAATATCAATCTATTTGTCGCGAGCTTGATAACTCAAACAATAACACTTATTGTATGCTAACAATATCAGTACGTGAAATGTGAGAATCCGTTTTTATGTGTCATGTGCTTAAGCAAAATGCTTGACGTCACTATTTCTATATGGTAATGGGAAAAATTATGATAACGTTTAGCTGCAATATAGTAGAGATGTGAGTTGTTATTGCATAAATAGCTAGTTCTGTGCAGCAGAGATCTGTAAATTAGCCTAGCGGAAATGCGGAAATCTTAACATCAATGATAGGATCACCGACTCAGCACTTCATTACAGGAAAATGTCCTAATGTTTTTGTTTTTTTGTATGCTACGTGGTGAATCGTTTATCTAGGAATAACTTTACCGTACTACCATTTTCAATGGTTTACTGTTTTGTAGAAATACGCACGGTTCACAACTACCAGCTGTATTTACGGTTACAGTAATTGAACTATATTTGAATTAACAGGTTGAGGGTGGATGGCAGTTAGATAATTGTTTCACTATCGAAGTTTTTCAAATTTCAAGTCATTTATCGAATAAATATTGTAAATAGTGCAAATAATAACTGCTACCACTAGATTTTCGACCAATTTCAAAATTTTCCAACCTTTTTGCATTACTTCTAAGACTGCCAAAACGATATGAGACTTGTGTCTGTTGGACGAAAATCTACACCTGTTAAAGCAGCTGATGTTTTTCATGGGAATTGCTGGAAAACCGAGAGAAATTTAAATGCCGCAAGAGATGAAATTAATTATTCCAATTAGCACAAAGATATTCTTACAAGACGGATGTGATGTTATTCCTTGATGCCCAGGCGACGATGCCCTCTAGAGCTTATGACAGACAGTCTGCTAGCTGTGCATC
>JABVXS010000411.1:0-33149 GCA_013365335.1 Madathamugadia hiepei
TGGAAGCATTGTAAAAAGTAGAGACATCAGCCTGATAACAAAAATTCGTGTAGTCAACGCAATGGTATTCCCAATAGTGATGTATGGATGTAAGAGTTGGACCATAAGGAAGGCTGAGCAACGTAGAATAGATGCTTTTGAGTTGTGGTGTTGGAGAAGACTGTTAAGAATCCGTTGGACTGCTAAGAGATCAAATCAGTCAATTCTTCAAGAAATAAGACCTGATTTCTCATTAAAAGGTCAGATAATGAAGATGAGGCTCAAATATTTTGGCCGCCAAATGAGAAAAGAGGACTCACTGGAAAAGACCTTGATGCCGGGAAAGATTGAAGGCAAAAGGAGAAAGGGACGTCAAAGGATGAGATGGCTAGACAATATCATGAATGCGACAAACATGAACTTGATTGAACTTCGGAAGAATGCACTAAACAGAAAGGTTTGGCGTGATGTGGTCCATGAGGTCGCAATGAGTCGGACTCTACTTTGCGATTGAACAACAACAAAAATTTAGTTGAAAAAAATCATAATTTTCGTGTTGTATGATTATAGGTATCCCAGGATACCTGACATTCCTGGAGCACAGTACGGCATCGATAGCGATGGCTTCTTTGATCTTGATGTTTTACCCAAGTGAGGTTTTGAAGAATTTGTCTCTTCCAAGTTTTTATGCAGATGGCATCATGTTGTTGTTGCTTTCTGTCACCGGCAAAACCACAGTCAATTTCCTAAAAAGTTTCATTCTTAGACGTACGGTCGTTGTGGGAGGTGGTTATATAGCGGTAGAATTATCATCCATATTGTCGGCCTTGGAGTCTGATGTTCACTTGTTGATACGAAAACCAAAAGTTTTATGGGATTTCGATCGTACGTTGTCTGATTGTTTGACGGAATCTATTGATAGAGGGCCAACGAAACTTCACAAAAAAACGGAAGTAAGCTTTTTATCATATTTGATTTATTTTTTAAATTATGGCGCTTTAATTTATTAATATATATTTCCATATTAAAACTTTATTCCCCATTTTGGTAAAATTGAAGACTACTTATTGAATATCTGTTATATCACTAAAGTATTTCGACTTGTTAATATTACCATACATGTAGCTCTAAAATGAACTGATAATAAGTGTACAAACGATTTCTTTGATGTACGGTTTCTTTGTGAGTTCGTGGTAAAATCAAGTCTTTAAGTTCATTTAAATTACTCGGACTGGTCGATTTTGCTGTGATGATGAGTGGTTTTCATTGATGAATTCATTAATCGGATATTAGCACTTTTTCCTTTATAATTCGTGTTTTCTGGGTTTTGGAGCCTTCTTTGTTGTTTATATCAATAATGCAATAAAACTCTATTCATCATGCGCAGTTTTTCAGGTGAAATCGGTGGAAAAGAACCCGGATGGATTGCTTACCGTTCATACAACAGATGGTATTATCGACAAAGTAAATTGTTTAATCTGGGCAGTCGGTCGCCTTCCTGTAACGCGTGGTTTAAATCTGAATTACGTGGTTTGTAACAGTTTCATACTGATGCTTTCTTTACTATTTGTCTCAAAATGAAGTTCTCAGAAATGGAGGGTTTCTACAGGGCGTGAAAACTGATGAAGCCGGCAATGTAATTGTGGATGAATATCAGAACACGTCGGCAAAAAATATTTACGCTGTAGGAGATTGCTGTGGAAAAGCCTTGTTGACACCAGGTTGTTTCTTGCACAAGTTCATTGTTTGAAAAGGCATCTATGTGTTTATTCCTGGGACTGTTTCATCTTTTACTGTACCGTAGGAAGCTTCCGAAAGCATAAAAAATTTTTTGTATAATAAGTCATGACGAATGTATTAGTAATTTATAATTAAGGTTGCAGAAATATGGGTGCTTTTTTGTTATGAAGAATTTGTACTAGTTAATAATTTTAACCAATTAGTTGCAATTGCTGCTGGTCGATTTCTTGCCCACAGACTGTTCAACAACGAAGTAGACAGACGTTTGGATTACACGAACATTCCAACCGTTATCTTCAGTCATCCACCATTAGGAACCATTGGGCTAACAGAAGGTATAAATTATCTTCCATTGAACCTTCACGAGAAATTTTTCACTTTCTATCGTTTTCCAGTATTATTTTCATTTTCGACAAACTTCAACTTCAAGTTGTAGAGTAATTATTACAATTTTAGCGCAAGCCATAGCTCAGTATGGGAAAAACAATCTCACTATTTATAAAACGAAATTCAATCCCATGTACCATGCTGTTACTCAACACAAAGAACCGACAATTATGAAACTGATTTGTGCCGGTGAAAACGAACTGGTAAATGCAAACGTATCCTTTAAGCGAAGCAAGATTATCAGTTCCAGAAGTCTCTCCCTCTTAATATGCACGTCCAAGTTTATGTATTGTCAAGAATTTATTTAATTACTATTTTAAGGTTGTGGGTTTGCACATGCTTGGCGAAGGATGCGATGAAATGCTGCAAGGTTTCGCTGTTGCTATCAAGGTCAGTTTTATTTCCAACAACTGTCGGAAGTAAGCAATTAGCAACAAATCGTAAAAATTTCTGAGTAGTCTTTACGATAATTCTGTAGGTTCATCGTTGTAGAATTAAAATTGTTATTTAGATGGGTGCGACAAAGAAGGATTTCGACGATACAGTAGCTATTCACCCAACAAGTGCAGAGGAACTGGTCACAATGCGCAATGGTACGAAACCTGAAACACTATGAGCATGAATAAGTCTGTTAACACTTGGAGACTTTAAGCACGGATTTATTAAAATTTAAATCAGTCGAAAAGTTAACATATTTCCCCATTACAAATCTTTCTTTTTCTGCATTTAAATCTTTTCCCTCTTATTCATTTCGTGGCAAATAAATTGGTGAACATCTTTGGTGATAAAAGTTGCTCAATTTGTTAATCAGTTCGAAAGAAACTGTACAATCACGAAAACTGAGTTGTAATCAGCACATTTCCACGAAAGCAAATTAATTTAGAGAAATATAGAAAGGATGCAGTAAATCACTAGCACTCCAGCCATGTATTCAGAAATTCTGCAATTGTGTCGGTATCCCATTTCTCAATATTCATTGTCTTTTGCACTTCTCCTTCTGCATCCAACAACTTAATTGTTGGCAATGTCCCTCGGACTTGATGAACTTTCACACAAGCTCCCCATTTCTTCACCATATTGGACTTGATGAATGCTGAAGTTTTTCTTATGTATTTGCTACATACCAAGCATTTCAGTAAGTACAGCCATTTAACATCACAGTGCCACTAAATACAGCCATAAAATTTTGTTGTACCAGTAAAGCGCGATCTCTCAAAAACAGTTCGGATTATTCAGTTAATGCAAGATTGACAAACCTTCCGTCTGAGGAAATCGTGCTAAGTTGCAATTACAAATTTCAATGTGGGCTCGTGGATATTTCTAAAACAACTTCAAGCATTATAGCAAGAAATAGCATTAAACAGACTTCTGTCTCCATTACTAATGCAAGAAAGTTTTCTAGCTTTCGGCTGGTAATTTCCAATAAACGAAAATTCATTACTGAATAAACCGAAGGAAATCACTTCTTGTTTCGATTCTAAATCATCCTTTCTGCAACACGAATTGCAATCAGGAAAAAGTTCATCTAGATGGAATTGTGGCAAGTCTGCACAACTTGAACACTGTAGTGATTCGCTGTTGAATCCACGTTCCTGACAAGCTTGGTGGCTTAATTCACTAAAAACGAGTTGGACCATCACCACCTGTAAATCAGCTAAGCAAATGAGACGTAAAAGAAAAAGAAAATCACTCTTGCAGCCTACAGTTTGCCCCGATGTTTTGCCGGAAATTCAACTACAAATTTGATTCCAGAAAGAAAACAAAAAGTGGGTGATCAAAACTGACATGATTTTGACATGAGTGCAAATAATTAACAACACCGTTTGCATCACCAAAACCATTTTTCAGCAGTAAACTGCAATGGACCTCCGTAAAATTAGAAAGTTTCGTATTTATCAACATTTCAGAATGTATACAGTACACAACGGAGCCAAAATTAGATGACATGACCTGCACAAGACAGTTTTTCAGAGTTGACAAAGTTAATCAAATTCATGAACCTTCCAAGGCTGATACCACTTTTGAACGCAAACAACATCTTGCATGAACACACCGATCAAACTCATGCCGACACATCCCAAGCAATTTAATTGAATGAATGAGTGGCATACCAGATAAGGGAACTTACTAGGAGAAGCTGGAGCTGATACATAGGACCGGAGCGAACAAATGGACATATCATCAGTCCATTCACAGCTTCGTCTGAAAAAGTGGTCAAAACAATGAAACTGTTACTTCATCTGCCAATCTATTAATAAAACGTATTTCTGATGAATTGCACGAAAAGTTGATTTCAGTCTTTAAGAATTTTCAAAGTGAGTGAAGTCCAGCGAAGTTACCAAATTCACTTCCTAGGTCTTTCAACGTCAAGATCATATCAACCAATTACCCACAGTCCTCATCCAAACGTCCAATTATCCCCGAAATGTAGATTATCCGGAAACAACGGAGAATTGGTCCTGCAGTCTTGAAGACTGCTACTGTGCAAACCATTCGTCTCATATAATGGCGTGGAGGACATTTCCGTATTCGTGTGGAAATTGCTTCAGGAACAGATCTCACTGAGGTCTTTCTCATTTGACCTTTCTTTTGTTGTGGCAAAGGAAGAGTGAATATTGATAAGAGTAAATGGTTGAAAGTGCTACTGTCGAATCCATAAGTCCTCTCAACTTTGCTTTGTAGACGAAGCGTTCAGCCTGTCTGTTATGATTTCGTTCTGTGATAAATGATCAAGTGGGCAGACAGTGGAAGTAAAGATCATTGCTAGGTTATCCATTTCTCCGCAAATGATCTTGTTTATTTCTCACATTACCCATGCTATTCAAGCTCAGTAATTGTGGTTATGAACAGCGTTGCAACTCAATCTTTACTTAATGACATAAGAAATGAGAATGAAAACTTGACGAAGGTAAAAAATAAACAAACAAGTTTAAGAATTATAAGATCAAGCGATTCTGTCACTTCTACTTCTCGACGATCTAGTCTGCTCTAATCCTTCAGGCGGAGGTCTCGTTAGAATAAAATAATTCTGTAACTCCCGATGGTGAATTATAATATTGGCGAACTTTGGAGCCAGCGCTTTTAATGTTGGAGAACTTTAGAGCTAGCGCGAGGTTAAATCCCACTAAGTTTTATTAAATTATTTTTTTATCAAAACTATGGCACTTTGTTGTAGTTGAATTTTCCACCTCAAAACTAGCATTCGGCGTGAGCACTCCCATATCAACACCAAGGATTCTTGTAATCTGTTTTAATCCTTTCTATGAAAGTAAAGTTCCAAAATGTAATATGATAATTTTTTCAAATCGGAAATTGCACGTTTCAAATCGGTAGTTGAAATGATTGACTGAGATAAACAAAGGTCAAGACATGTCTTTAGTAAATAATTTAGCTTCTTTTCAATCAGACTCTTTCCAATGGATTCAGTATTCTTGTTCCATCATTAGGTAAGGTACTTGAAGAGATCCTAAGCAGCATAAATTCTAACAAGTTTTCAGTTCTCTCAGATGTCATCTGTAACGGTACCAATAATAGTTGACTGCTAAATATATCAACTTTTTTTTTGTTTTTCGATTGAATGACAAAAATTAATTGATGAATGCTCTAAAACAATATTCACATCACAATTCTTAAAAAAGGAATTCCATGGAAAAGATTCTCTTCACTCTTCCATTTTCTCATAATAACAACGTTTTACCATGTATAAAAGTTAAACAGAATTATATATTTGTGCGCGTGTATGTGTGTGCTGTTTAAACCCAAGCTATGCAGAAGAGGGTGACATCATTCTTGTCACCAAATTGATACACCCTCTGTGGAGAATGTCCTGTCTTTCTTCGTATAATTGGTTGATATCACTAATGTACTCTTTCTTAATAAAATTTGAGAGATTTTTAGTATGTTTTCTCTTAATTTCAATTTATTACACTTTTCATTCTCATCATTTTACCCTTTATTTTCACCTAAACGATCCAGAATATCCCAGCTGACAATCAATTTCTAACCTGAATTATGGAAAGTGCCCCATCAATTGCATATCTTTCTTCACAACTTTTTTCAAAGTACAGAAATGGAAAAATCAGCGTTATGAATGCTTCCAAAATTATTTACACACTCTGCTTATTTCTCATCAAGCTCTATCCGTCCATGGAATCTTAAACATCCAGAAATCATTCAATTACTTAAAAGAAAAAAAAACTTGCGAATCACTGAAAAACCTTTCTTTTATGTTTTTTAAAATATTTGCACCCTCGCGCGTTAATCGTTCCTGTAAAGTTTAAAAAAGCTCGGTTCAATATTCTTTTAAACGTCCAATGTTCTTTTTAACGTCGTAATGTGTCGCTTGAAATGTGAAGAAATGTTGAGTTCCCTCTGTAAATTCAAATTCATTTCAGCAAATCTTGAGCAATGGAAACGAATCGGAATATCAGTGAGTTGAATTTTCCACACAAAATGACCTGAATGACCAGTAATTAGAATTAGAAGTGGTCATATTTCAGGAGTACTCGTTACTGGAGCATCAGGCTTTGTCGGAATACATTGTGTTAAACAACTTCTCAAAGAAAATTATACCGTTCGTGGCACTGTACGTGACCTTAATAATCACTTCAAAATTGATCCATTGAAACAATTGGAAGGAGCGGCTGAACGTCTGGAATTAGTTGAAGCAGATCTGGAAAGTGATCAAGGATGGTCCCAGTTCGTTCTATCATCTTCATTTTTCGCAAATTTTTTTGTATTTTGAATTCTCGACTTCTTGGCAGTCTTTTTTGCCCTTTCCTTTACAGTTAGAGGAATTCTGTTACTTCATTCAAAAACCAGTTTCAGTGATACACTCAAATGGGAATCTTGTGTTTTAGAGCGACAGCTGATTGTATCTATGCTTTGCATATAGCTAGTCCTTTCCCGCTCGTCAGTGATGAATCAGTGATTTCAACTGCTGTAAATGGTACTTTGCGAGTACTACAAGCTGTTGCCAATTCATCCATTGAAAAAGTTGTTTACACCAGTTCTTGCGTTGCCATCAATGGTAGAAGTGTTTGAAATTATTCATTTATCAAAGCGACACAAAACAGCAAGGGTAGCCTTACTTGTGAAATGTTACTAAAGCTTCGCATAAAATGGATAGGGAGAATGTGGCAACTACACCACTGAGCATATATCTATGTCAGCTGATTTTTGCAATTTAAACTTTTTCTGGAAAAAAATGTTATTGCCTTTTTTTCACTCGAGAACATGAAATGTTGGTAATGCCAGGATAAAAAAAATTAAAGGAGATGTCACTTGTAATTCCGAAATGCATCTGAAGTGCTTCTGTTGCAGAAGGTCACGCTGATATGACCCGAAAGTTTACGGAAAAGGATTGGAGCAATGTCGAAACGTCGAATGTAAATAGCTATGTGAAAAGTAAAACACTTGCTGAGAAAGCTGCTTGGGATTTCATCCGTAAGGAAGGTAACGTTTTTGCTAGGACAAGAACTGCACTCTCGAATAGCTCAATTATGGTCGTACCGTACAATAATATATAGAATAGAATCGGTGAACAAACGAATCATGGGTGATAAAGAGGCTGGGAATCTTTCTTTTTATTTTCAAAATAAAATGGTTTCCAAATTTCGTAAAAGTAAAGTCTAATATTCGAAATCATTCAAATCCTTTCCAGCTTTCAGGTGTCAAGTTCAAATTGACTGTAATCAATCCGACTCTCGTTGTTGGTCCTCTCTTTCATAATGTACAAGGAACAAGTGTCACTGTAAATTTTTCCTTTGTAGAAGTCCTGACCGATTGGTAAAGAATTCTCACCTTACCAGTTTTTGGCATACAATGTTAATAAATCGAATTACTTGCTATGTGACACCGCAGGGATCCTTCCAAAATGAAATCAAATCATTTTTTAGCTTATGCGACGTTTCTTGAGTAATGAAATTCCGGCAGTGCCAAAAGTTCAGTTTGGTTTGGTGGATGTGCGTGATGTAGCCCAAGCTCACATTCGTGCCATGCGAGAATCTCGTGCTGATGGATTACGGATTCTGATGACTTACCAACCAAGTTTCTGGTTTATGGACATAGCCAATGTTCTCAGTGACGAATTTTCACCACAAGGTGACGAGTAACTCAGGACTCCTCTGTATCTCTCTCTGTGTCTCTCGCTAAACTAATTATGCTATCAATTCCAGGTTATTCTCTTCCAAAAATCACGGTGCCATATCCAATAGCATGGCTTTATTCATTATTCAGTAAGGAAGCGAGACAGCAAATACTGCATCGTTTCGGTCATGAGGTGCATTTTGACAACTCTCTTGTAAGTTCCTCTTATCAGATTTGTTTAAATATTTGTTCTTGACTGCTTTAAAGTGTCGACTAATAACTCGAATTCAGGCAAAAGATATTCTCGGAATTGAATTCAGAGATCCCAAAGAATCGATCATTGCTATGGCATATGATATCATCGAACGAAATATGGCACCGAAACAGAAAAATTACCACGGGCCAGCAGGAAAAAACTCTTAAAGATTTGATGCAATAAAAGTGAATAATCGTGTTTTCTTATGTCCAAAGTAGTAGTATTATTTGGATTTTCACCTGTAGGTTTCGGGATTCAGTAATTTGAAATCGATTGCAGAATGCAGTTATCCTGATGCATGTTATAATTTTGTTGCCTTCTACTATCGAAATGTCTGTTTAAATATGCTATCTTCATTAATACATCCCCGGTATGATTGCTTTGTCTGATAAATCGGCCTTTTCTTGCCTCCAAGTGTTGTAAAACTCCAAATCAATAGCTAAAAATGAGTAATTTTTCATGATTTTTTCAGTTTCCCTGAATACTACCGACCAAATAAATTAATCGTCGCATAGCTCGAAAGGTAATAAAAGCCAGAAAGTGAAAGTATAAAGGAATGTAAATTTGAAATGCATGAATGCAAAGTAGTTGCTGATGAAATCATAAAAGTATTCAATGAAGTTCAAATCTGATTTAAATTCTGATCCGAGGCGAGTCATCTGGATTTTTTTACTTACTGATTGTTAATATCAGAGAACAAGCCCATCAAACAAAAAATACTTGTATGAAATTCAAATTCAATTTCTCAAGGAAGCAATAATTGTTGCAAAAGAAAAAAAAATGAGCAGGACGTGTTTGACTGTCTGGCAAGTTCGTTATTTATGCTTCGAATATTTCGCAAATTGTAGGCGATATTTTCAAAAATTTTCCAATTTCAAAGTCTCTTCATTTTAGTTAGTGATTAATGATTTGTTATTTCCTAATGGCCGATTGTCGAATATCACAGTAGAGCGTCTTTCAGGTGACCTAAATATCTGTTTGCAAATTGAAATAATCGAAAAAGCGAAATCATTTGTCTGATTAAATAATGGAAAATGGATGTCGTCCAAAATAGGTCAAATGTCCATTTTGGAAGAACTTGAACTAAAAATTTAATACAAAAAGTTTTTTTCTTCTATGAGAAGGATCAATAGTCCACATTTTATTTGGCACAGAATCTGCGAATATATGAAATCAGAAATTTCGAAATTGAGGGATAGAATTTCCATAATCGCCGTTTTCCAACATTCAAATAGATAAACGCAAAAGGTATGCTGCTGTTGACCAGTTTGAAATGCATGATTGCATGCGAATGCAAAATAAAACCAACTTCTGACATTTTTTTTTGGAAAACAAAACAGAATTCTAACGCAACAAAATCCACTGACAATTTAGTTGGATTCAATGATTTCACATAGCTACAACCACCCTACTAATGCATAGGTATCGCTGGCGGTGTTGTCATTTTCAAGGACAATGTGTTCACATGAAGTTAACGACACATCTACATATATGTTCAATGACCCTATCCACTATAGAATCACGCGATCACAGTATGTCGACACTTGCCCCAGTGCAAAACCCTACCAGAAAAAGAATCCCTCAATTAAGCAGTATTGGTTTTAGCAAGAACCCTGAAAAAAAAAGGAACTGCGCAGTTGCATATTATTACGCAAACGCTCATCTTTAGAGGCTTGTCAGAAGCATTCTTTCATCCTCAAGGCGTTCCTACCTGCATTAAACTGAACACTATAAATTCAATCTTGAATGAACCCGAAAATAACCCAAGTGTTACGAACTTCATTTCCGACAGTTTATTATCATTCATGCAAGAAAACACCTTAAAATAGGGATACATATGAAAGGAAAAACTGCAACCAACAAAGAGTATGAATAGAGTAACAACTCACATTAAACAAATACAAATGAATTTGGAAAAATATTTTAACGTAGAATAGTGTAAAACAAATGACAGCTGAAGGAATCAAGCGCAAACAAAAAGAATGTTTTGGGAATAACATGTATGGGTATTGATAAATTAACTGAAGAGACAATACCTAACAATACGCAAAATAGTGTAGGGTTCAAGTAACACATGAACACATAAAAAATTACTTCATGAAATAGCTAAAGGAAATAAGAAACATCGTCAGAAACCAAACATCGAGATGTTACCAAAAAAAGTTTGCAAATGGTATTGCATGTCAGTTTTCTGCGAAATGGCAAAACCTGAAGGGAACGAAAAGACAGTGGGTCTTCGATGGCATCAAAAGTCTTTAAAAAAAAGGAAAAAATGTGTGAGAAAAAGAATTCGAAACTGGAAAAACGACAAGAAATGATTCAAATAAATGAACAAAGTCCTGATGTCTTCGAGAAGTGAACAACACAGTGCCGTAAAATGTATGAAATTAACGCAACAAGCCAACCAACAGAAAACACAAACGAACAACCAGACATACAACATTATGCCCCTTAATACAACAGGTATCCGAATTTTTGAAAGCAAAAATTCTCGTAATATAACATGGTGACCAATAAAAGATTGAAGAGAAATTCATAAGCAAAAAAGCATAGAAGGAGGGAAAACAGAGAAAATAACAGCTGCACCCGTATAGTCTTGAAAAGTGGATTTTGTTCATATTGCGACATTTTCATATACCAACAGTTAAGTTACGTGGTCAATAACAAATACTCATATAATTTATCACCTGCCAGAGAGCAGAATTCGCATTTAAAGTAACAGGCATCATGAAAAATACTTCTGAAGAAAGTAATTCGGAGAAAAACTGATACAAGAAGTCAGAAAAACAGCTCACGCTAAAAACAATTCCATATCAATATAATCATTACTATCATTTTTCATCTGCAACAGTCATAACAAAGGACCAAAACATATCAAAATGAACGCGTGTATGGGGATGACCAGAAGTTAACAGCAATAAAACAACGAGCACTATAACAATCAATATACCGATGACAACATAATTATCATTATAAATCCAACAAGACATCTATACGGGCAGTGAGGATTACAAAATCATTGCTGCAAAAATTACATTAAAATTAACTCACCATTATCAAGTTATAACAAAATGATGAAATGCATTGCTAGAATCCAAGCAACTTCAATTTCGTAAGAAGCACAAGGAAACACAAAAAACCAAAAATTGCATAAAAGAAAACAAACGGGAAGGCGAGGAACTGAAAAAAAAAACAATTTCAACAACGCATTTCTCGAAACAAAGCAATACAGCAATAGCATCTTTTTAAAACGTACAGGGAGATCGTCTGATTATCCAAAACGTATTTTCTCAGCCATAAAAAAATGAACCATCAACTGATGTAAAGGGTGACTATGTGTCTAGAAATGACCAAAAGAAACAAGGCGGTTGTCTAAATTTCATCAGAAACTAATACTGAATATGGTCCAAGCGTTGAGGCAAATGTTCCAAAACAAAAGAATTATTGTCAAAGAAAAACAAATTTATCAAATTACAGTTGAAACCTTTATCAGCCATGTTCCGTATGATGGATACCATTACTTTCTAATGAAAAGGAAAACAAAGCAAACATCATAAAAAATTCAGCAAACACATCATCCAAACACTGTGTTGGACTTCTCGAAGAACTCAAGACCTGTTTCGATTTGAATGTGCTAGATAAGACGGGATTTTTTTAAAAAAAAAAAGGAAAAAAGATAAAACACACCAATTTGCAATTATCATTACTGCTGCATCAGTACTGCTGTTGGAATTGGTAACCTCCCTGAGGCTGTGCTTGTGGAGCTCCATAACTGAACTGGTTTTGAGCTGCTATTGGTTGAGCACTGTAAGCGCCATACCCCTACAACCAATGTTAATTAATTACAACAAAAATGAATTTCTTACACCTTTCGCATTTCCAAAGCTTTCCTATAACGACGAATTATAGGATCTTTTTAAAGTTCATAACCAGCAGAAAATATCCGTGACTGTCTCATATGAATTTAAAGCTTTTGTCCAAGAAAAATACAACGGTACTCCTACCGGTTGCTGCGGTCTTGCTTGCGCAACTGGTTGTTGAGCAGCAGCAGCTGCAGCTGCAGCCGCAGCAGCAGCGGCATTCTGCTTCAGCTGATTTTCGATAACAGCCGCCTGTTCGTGCATACCCATGCTACGATAATACTCCGCCCATTGTGCACTATAATCAGGTTGACCTGAAAAATAATGAAACTGATCTTGCAAATAACTTTTGCGAAATATCTAAAGCTGCTAGAATGCAAGTTAAATGCACTGAACTTTTTCGGTTATTGAATAAAGTTTCGGTTACAAAATGTCTACCAAAATTCATAATCAAGAAACATCAGCAAAATACAGTCTGATAAAATATGTGATTTGTTTCTATTCAGAAATTTCTTTTTCTTGTTATTCCGGACTGTGACATACCTGTCTGCGGATTCACTGCTGGAGCTGCACTTGTCTGTGCTGGTTGCGGCTGTGGCTGTGCTGGCTGCTGATACTGAGTCGCATACGCTCCCTGCTGATAACCAGGTTGCTGCTGCCCTTGCTGTCCGTAATACTGTTGATTCCAAGCAGCCTGGCTGGGATCGCTTTGCTGATGACCTAAGCATTTATAAATCATCCTGTTACATTTACCATATTAGGTATTACAGATTTATCCATCAACAAAATCGATATATAATCAAAAGCAGTAATAACCAAAAGTGGCGTTCCACTGGCCTCCCGTTTGTGCAGCAATACCAGCACCAGCAAACTGTGCATTACCATTGCCATATCCTTGTAGAGCACCAGGTACAGCGTTATGTCCAACCCCAAATGCATCACCACCCGCTCCTGGACCGCCTTGTTCATGAAACTGGGGTACTGGTGTTCCTGGAGCAATGTCACCAACCTAAAGAAGTTTTCCTTGAATAATTCCTTGCTTTTAGTGTTGTGCGTAAAATCTTGGGCAAATATGAGACCAAAAATTCTCCAAACCTTGATACGGATGATGTGCTGAGCGTGATGGATTTGATAAGGAGTTCCTTTTATTATGAAAACTTTCTCGGATGCATTTGGCGGCGGATCTCGCGATAATTCAACATGTGCTCCACTTTCCGCGCATATCTTAAAAGGTAGTGAAACTATTCATTAGCCGTTTAACCATGATGCACTTTCATTAGCCAGTTAACCATGATGCACTTAATATGTAACTATTTTTATATGCAATACAGCTAGGAATCTGAATTATTCCCAGAAAAAATATATTTGAACAGTTACAATATATGAATGGACTTCAGTCAAGGTTTTTTGAAAATAACAACTGCATTATCTCGAATAAGGTTGAAAACATTAACAAAAAATCTATCTGAAAATTAAATCGTTATCTGAAATTTTATCATATAAGCACTATAAGAACAAAGACTACTTGTTTGATAGTTTCCCCTCCTTTACCAATCACCAATCCCGTTTTGTTCGATGGTACATGCATGTAGAACATCTCTGCACCACCAGCCGCGCCACTCTTTTTGACGAGTTCAGATATGGACCGAGTCGCTTTATCAATTTGCTCAGCAGTGCCCTGAATGACAGCACATCGCTCCTGCGTCGTCTGATCATCTGCAAAAAATTGATATGCAAATCTGTTTACATTGATTTCTTCGCCTCAGCACTGAATAACATCAGTTCTATCAATTAACAACTTCGCTATGATCAGATTAAAAATTTGCATACTGAGTCCCAACTACAGCATATCGTTACTTGATCAAACATGAAAGACAAACCATCGGGCTTAAATTGGATTTTAGCTCCAGATTCAGCAGCAAGACGTTTGATTGTTTCCCCGCCTTTACCAATGATCATACCAACCGAAGCACGCGGTACAATTACCTATTATGAACAAATTGCGAATTATCTTACATTACATCAACTAAATCAATGCTACCTTACTGTTGGCAGCATTATCATGAGAGAGATAAGAAAATTATAATCTTACTTCGCCAATCGAACGCTGCCCTCCACCCATTCCAAATGACCCAGGGAAACCGAAATGTGCGGGTGGATGATCTTCACGCGACTGCAAAATTTCATCGACCATTCTTCGAGCGTTCTCGACTTTTTCGGGATCACCAGTAATACGCAAAGGTTTCGGTTGTCCTCCACTTTCTTGATTTTCTTGTATCATTACCATTTTGACACCAGTATGTTCCTAAAATATGATGAGAAATGACGAAAATCCAAACTGAATCGTAAAACAATTATATGTAAATGAATAAACACCTGAATATTTTTTATTGTTTCTCCTCCTTTTCCAATAACGAGGCCACATTTTGCACCAGGAATAAACATCTCATGTGTTATTTGGCGCCCAGTTCCAACAGATATACCACCATCAAAGTGACCTGCACGGTTCGGCGGAGGACGATTACCCGCTCGAGCTATAACCTGAAAATATAGAAAAATCTCCACTGCAATTCTGTGCATGCGTACCGATTTGCAATGTAAATTTCCACATCCAAATTTTTCAGTCAGAAAAAAGTGGCCTTAACTGATTACAATTACGAAGGGACAACCCAAAAAACAAAAAACTTGCAAACAAATAAACTCGAATAGAAACTAGCACAAAATTTGCACAGAGCAAAATTTTGAACATATTTTCTGATAATCCTGACCAATATTGAAGAATAAAAAAAAAATGAGATTCACCTCATTTATCATTGCTCTCGCTCGATCTACAGATATTTTATTGCCTTGTAACGTGCACTGACGCATGTTATTCCCATCTGATTCTGGTGACATTTGTACGCGGCAGTTGGTTTGAGACTGAATCTGCGATATCTGCTCACCACCACGACCAATCACTGCAAATAATGTTGTATCCACTACTTTTAAAGCTAAATCATCGACATGAAATCTTGTAAAACGAATTGAAACCAAAACAATAAATAGGT
Source organism: Madathamugadia hiepei (assembly GCA_013365335.1). Taxonomy (NCBI): domain Eukaryota; kingdom Metazoa; phylum Nematoda; class Chromadorea; order Rhabditida; family Onchocercidae; genus Madathamugadia; species Madathamugadia hiepei. The sequence goes on from JABVXS010000411.1 coordinate 15,357, forward strand.
CGAAAAATTGCAGGAAAATATCTACCATTACCAAGGCCAACACAGTGGTCTGGAACCTCCATTGTTTCCATAACAACTTCGCCGACACCTCCAACTGGCGGCATGCTTCCTGCCCCAACATGGCCTGGACCTCCAAGTGTTGAGATTTGCATGTTTCCGCCCATATCCATTGTGTTACCAGTGATATTGGCCCTTTTGGTTGGATACACTGCAAAACTATACATTTGTTGACAGTTCCAAAAATACCAACATCATTTCATATTAAATTTCAACTATTTCATATTTGTATACCATGCATGCAAAACATCATAAGTATATCATACGCATTGCAAATACGAAGTTTTAAGATCAAATGCACAACCAAACTGGCAAAATTGACAAGTTGGAAATGTAAAGTTCGAAAATTAACCGAAATATTTCACATCAACAACCAAAATCCATGCAAAAAACCGTTATCCATTTATATACGTACTTATGAAAATTGAAGTCTTGACTTTAAAAAAATCCGTAAATTACGAATGAAATACCGTATAAAAGCGTATTACACCAGTCAAAAACGGTACGTCTCAACGCAATAACTTCCTAATATGAAAGTATGACTGTTTAACGCATCATTTCACTTCGCCCATAACATTTAGGTAAAATATGCAAAATAACAAATGAATCACTGGTACGTACGGTTAGATGAATCGTCCGAATTCGGTCGTTTCTGCGGGTTCGAGTGTGAGGATGCAGCGAGCTAAACATAACAAGCAAAATATGAACAGATACTATAATGCATATACAATCATCACTTATGTCGTGAAAAATTTATAAAAATGCATCTTCTAGGAAAATTATCACGTAACATCAAACTTACGATAAAAATCGAATCACTGCACGTATGGCAAACAGTTTTTATTTCATTCCAGACAAAACATTTGCAAACCCGAATGACATCATCATCATTATGCCGGAGGCATTCAGTCCGGACTGACGTCAACACTTTATATGTTAGTCTTTTAACCGTGGGTCAACATAACTGTACTGAATTGTAAAGTCACTAAGATCCTTTACACCCCAATTGGAAAATTTCTCGAAACACCCAAAGAAAGATTAAAGCAAAGTTTCAACAATTTTTTTGAATAACTGCAGTTTCATTTTGTTCGTAGAAGTACTGAGGTCTGTTAAGCATTATAAATATATAAATAAAAGAATAATTCACTAATCTGATTAACAAAACAGACACAAATAATAATTCTACACTCTCATCAAAATCACTTTCAAGTGCACTAGAAAAAATAGCACTGTGATCTTAAGTCAAGTATTATAATGATAACTGGTCTAACAGAATGATTGCAAAAACTGGCATAAACGATTAACAATTACAATTTTTCTTCTTTTCCTACACCCGTAGTCCCACATTTTACAGAATATAGATGACAACGGGTTTTTAATTCTCCTATTCAGATGCATTATTATACTTCCAACCAACAAAACAAAATGTTTGTGACAACATATTTGTCAAATGCGCATATATTTCAACTTCATCACTTAAAGTATGACAGGAATGACGGCAATGCACACAGTGATTTTCATATTTCGTTTACCCTATTCATATCCCATACGACGGAAATGAAAATAAACGATCTATATGAAAGATATACCACGGAAAGTTATGCACTGCACTAATCAAAATAGTGATATCAATATATATCGAAGAATTCCGCATAGTATAGTGCGAAATGCAATACTGCATTTTACTGAATGCAATCTTAGTTTTGCAGTAATTCGAAACGAAAAAATACCTCTTTAGCGCGTTGCAATGCGTCCTGAATAGCGTCGGTAGAAATTATGCCTGTAGACATGCCGCGACGAAAGCCATCAATAGAATTCAAACTACTGCCTGACGAAAAAAAAATTGTACGAAGACAGAACTTTCCAAAGAGCCCCAATCTGGAATGATACCGAAACTGGTAACAATCAGACCAGTGCATGTGGTATCAGGGCCTACCATCGTCAACATTATGCCTTCACAGCTGACGAAAAAACTACACATCTCAAACAGATATGTGCCAGTTACTCGATTAAATTCACTAGGCAACGGACATACTGCCCTATATCACTAGCTTAAAAATGTCATCTTTCTGATGACAACCTTAACAAAACTGTAAACCCAAGCTCCAGTGGTGCCAAACTACCACGAACATGCAACCAAATCGGCATACCCACTACACATACAAAACATACAATCGCGCCGCTCACGACCACCCATTCACCGAACACACGCGTCGCGAACCATTCCATACAAATTGTAATAAAGATACGATGATCAAGTATATGATGTAGAGGCGCGAATTTGAATAACCGTGAATCATTATGAACCATATGCTCATTGGCCTTTTTCAATTGTAATGTTCATATGTGATACCTTTCTTCATCCGCCACATGGGTCACTTAAAGTCAATGCGCGACAGCCGAACTGTCACGTACTCGACGTATCATTTCTGAACGACAGAACTATGCCCTTGCGGAAGGAATATGCGCCTTTCTTGTACAGATTGGCATTTGATTGAAGGTACGAAAGTATAACTTTTGTCACTAGGCAGAATGAAGGGTCATTAATTTTCTACAATACTATCAGCTTTGATCGCTATAACTTTCGAGAATTATATGAAGATTCACAATGGAAAAATAATGTATTTGCTCTGCTGGAATGATCAATACATAGAACTTGGTGGTTGGAATTTCAACCAAAATAAAACACGGTTATAAACTTAACAAATAACTGTAATTCCTATCTGCACAAAGAACAATGCTAATATGAATATCAGTTGGAATCATGTAAGTCGATATCACAAAACAACCACTACTTTCGGGAGCAGTGGATAATACAGCATGCTATATAAGCACGAACATATACGAATTATGTAAAACACATTACAATACTAAGTCCGAAAATCTAATAAAATCAGTTATAACATTCAAAAACAAAGAAATCATGAAAAACCTATCTGGTTTTTATCAAACATAAGATTATCTCAAAAATGCATCAACATAAAATTTTCATATAATGAATTTGGAAATCCATGATAATAGAGATTCAGGCCCCCAAGAATCTCACAAATGAGAAGGTGAAAATGTTTCGACAAACGTTTTATAAATCAACACGCCTTAATGTTGCGTCAGAAGCTGAATAACGTATTTCTGCAGCATGGTGTCCAGCTATACGTCCGTAAATAACACATTCGAGCAATGAATTTCCAGCCAACCTATTACGACCATGTACACCCCCTGTGACCTCTCCCGCAGCAAATAACCCTTTGAATGGTTTGTCCGAAAATTCATTATACGCAGCTGCCTAAAATTATTTGGGAAAGTTCTTAGTTTGATGAATTTGGGATTTACTGTCTTTGAGAAACAATTTTCATGAAAATGAAAAAAAAAAGACCCAAAAACTACAACTCATTCATCATTAGAAGAGTGCTAAACCACATCAAAACTTCTTTTAAGCCACTCAAATCTCGCAACCATTTAGAAATCCGTTCGTCGTGCAATTATTTTCGACAGAAAACAAAAAGTTACGTTTTTGTCAATTTTTATTCCTCCCATTGTGTAATGGATAGCTGGTGTGATAGCAGCAACATAATAAGGTGGCTGTTCCAAAGCAATCGGAAAGATTTTCTTTCCGAATTTATCTTCCTGAAATAAATATCTTAAGAGTCCCTACAGAACATTCTTACAAAAGTTCGGTTTAATTCTAAATTTTGAGAAACGAAGTGAACTGTTACCTTTGACAAAGATGAATGAGCAAATTCGTTATACTCATCCAAAGTTGCTTTCAGTTTTGACAGTTCTATTCCCATGTAATTTGCTACCTCTTCTAAAGTGTCGAATTGCTAAAATGGAAAGAATCCTGTATTAAAAACAAAAACGAATCCATGGAAGATGAAACAGACAGACAAAAAAGTGAAGATTGCAAGATAACCACACAAAAAATTTATGATGTCAGTGACAACTGGTTTCTGAAAATTCGTTGTAACAGTCAAATAGCAAAAATGTATAGAAGAATGCTCTTACCCTAAAGAAACCTTTAATTTTAGCATAAAAACCAAATGAAGCGCGGCCGAAGTCATCTACTGCTTGATCATCCATAAACATAAAAGCAGTATGAACACCACCAGCTTTCTCGTTTTTAGCGCAGAATTTCAATATTTTATCGGTAACATGATCTCGACGCCCCAGCTCATTTACAAATCGTTCTCCCTTATCATTTAGCTACAATTTCTGAGAACTTTTTTGAAAGTAAATATTCACTGAAAACAGTTCAATAATCTTAAATCAGTCGTATGAACAAAAAAATATACCAGAACTGCACCCTTTCCTCGGAGAGCTTCAGCGGCAAGAAATTTTGTCTTGGCTACTGGATTTTTCGGGTCCACGAACGCTGTAGGGTGAATCTAAAATTTGACCATAATGAGGAACATGGCATAGTTATCCAATTTACCACCTAACAAAATTAATGAACGGAAATTTTTCTCTGCAGCGACTAAAACGTTGTGTTCAGTCACAAATTTTATAATGAAATGACTGAGGAAACACTGCCACAGCGAAAAAGAATTTAAATCCGTCAGAAGCGGGCAGGTTGACACAGCTATCTGTAAGAGAACGGCAGAGAAAATACTTCCTTGATTTTTCCACAATAATTCCAGTAGTAAGTTGACACTCATATGATGACTAATGTTCGTCACAAGAAGCGCCGTCATAAACGCTGAAAAAATTAACAAATTAATTCTATCATACCTGGACATTTTGCATGCCCACCAAAGCTGCACCCATGGCTCGAGCCATTTTAACTCCTCTTCCTGTTGCCCATGGACCGTTAGTTGTTGGAAAATTGGCTTTTTCTGGAGCAAACTCTTGCAATAGTGAGCTTTCCTCAGAATGATCGCTACTGAAACCTCCAGTGGCGAGAATAACTGCCTTTCCAGATATTTCATCTAGAAATTTGCATATATTACCATGAAATTAATATACATAAATCAGTTCATAAATAATCTGCCAGTACAAGTTGGATCACTGATAGGTACTCCTGTTTTACAGACTTCATTACGAAACATCACTTTCATTTTGATAATTTTAGAAATCTCGCTCAGATTTTTGTTCGAAAGTAAAGTCAGTAAAATGAAGAATTCAGATCACTACAATCCTATGTATCGAGAAATCGAAGAAGCAGTGGCATTTATTGCGGCCTATTTTTATTACAAACTACCCCGGTACCAAGTAAATCGATTTGCAGTAAAACTGGCAAATACATTGCTGAAGTAATTTCTCGCAAATATTTTGCAAAAGTTTATCTTTAATAAAATAATAACTGCAGTATCTTATTACCAAGCTTAAGATAGTTCAGTCCGGAACAGAAAGTAATGCAAAATGTACTTTTAGTAGTTGTCAAAAGATTATTAAAAAATATGAAAATAAGGAAGAAACGAAGGGAAAGACCGACTCAGCAACACTAACTCATGAAATGATTCTGGACATAAATGTTAATGGAAAATTAGCCGTTTCTATTGTAGAAGCTTCATCTGTCTTCAAAATTACACTCCAGCAAATGGTGACTTTTTTTTATTTTTAATTAATTCCCTGAATGCTATCAACGCAGTCAGGCAATCAGTTGCAATCCAGAAAATTTTAAATCAACCATGTTTTATTTATAGAGTGCCCTACTTCCGAACGCCTTACAACTTCATATCAGCGAAGGTGTGGTCAGCTACAGTTTTCGAAGCAATCTGATATGCCTCTATCGAAGTGATGGCAACATGTACCACCTCCATCGACGAGCTTATCATACCCATCTAAGACCACCAATTACTATTTCGACCAATTACGATAATCGTAAAATTTTTAAGGTAGAATATTTCTTGAAGAAACTGATTTTTCTTCTCAATGTAAGTTATGGCGATCCTCGCACTGGTCAGTAATCACTAAAATTTATTTCATTTAAGCTTATCACAAAAGACACATTTCCACACCGGCGATACTGGCGTGAAAAAAATTATAAGAGTAGCATGCAACTGCATAAGGTAATTAGATCGGCATACTTTCGACGTAACAGTCAGCAGCTACCAGGACCAACCAGATCAGCCAAGTAAGCAAATGGATGACTATATCATGACAAATTCCTACAAACCCATTCCTGTAAGCATAAGTATAAAATATTTAGACTTTCTGGCAATGGCTTCATGCATCCTTCATTGCCACCTGGTTATGGTCGTAAATGGAAGGAAATGGAAAGAGCACAAGAAATAACAAGAAAGGTTGGAGATAAGCAGAACAAACATCGTTTTACAACGCAGAAGAAGCAAAACTTGGACTTCCAACCAACGCAGGAGAAATTTCCACCTAACGAGCAGAATAAGAAGAAATATATCGCAGGTAAAGAAAGCAAAAAAAGCACTAAATTTGTGACTGATGATGTGCTTCGTTCTTTCGGCATTCTTGCTTCCGACTATTCGGTAAGTGTTACAATACTTCCAATCCCCTTACTTATCAAAATAATATTTTCGAGCGGAAATGCAATTCTATATTAAATCTTTCGGCTTTTTCAATAATGTAGGCCATTAATAGCTCTACATCGTGCCTTTATAACAACTGAGATAGATTAGAGCCCGACAAAATTATTATTACAACTCTATTGCAGTCTAACGTCACCATAAAGTTTTTCAGGTTTCCCAAAACTGACAAAATCTAATCTGTTTCGCTAGAACAGTGTAATAGCATACCAATTAATTAAAGATGTTCATAAACTGTTGGGCTATTGAATTTGGATTAGAATATTTGAACTCTTAACATAAATTTGTTCATTACAGCGCTACATCAATCAAAGCAGATGCAAAGATGTCAACTCTCTAATTTCTTGTATGAAATGCTCTTTGAACATTTGAATTCTGCTACTATTTCAGCAAAAAAATAAATAAACCAAGAAATTATTTAAATTTTAATGACAAAAAATACCAATTTGGCTGCCATTCCTAATGCGTACTCCGGTCACAAAATCGTTCCATGTAACCAGCCCAACAACTTCCGTTTCCAACAGTATGCGCACCGGAAACATTTTTCAATTTGAGCACTTCAACATTTCTAATTTAATAATATTTTATGCAAATAAGATCAAAATATGAAATAACTGCCAAAACTCTAATAATTGATATTTACAAGATCGTACTTTTTCTGGATGATCTTTTTCATGCATGCAAATTTTTTTCTTTAGCTCTTCGATAATGCTGAAACCCACCGCTACTGGTTTTCCCACTTTCGGCTGGGGTATCCTGAAATGGTTCCATGTTAACATAGTAATCAACACAAACAAAAAGTTTATGTTGTGGAAATGGAAATATCAAAAATAAAAAAGAAAATTTTCCTGGAACTTTTTAAAACAAAACAACAATTTGACCTTACCAATGTACTCTCTTTACCGAATGTCCACCACAAAGATTTACGTCCGACAAGTTAACTCCATGATCGATTAGAAACTGTATAGCAGTGGGTGAATTACGTACCTGGAATTCCATGCTTCGGTCTAACACATTCTCCAAACATGTAAGTCACCATCAAGTCTGAGAAATCAAAATCCGAAAGAGATGAAAAACACCATAGACTGAGATATTAAAAAAAAGTGTAACCATTACCAGTTGGTCAACTAATACGTGATCATTTTCGTAATCTCCCGCTGACATCGTGTCAGAATAAAACAGTTCTATTGAGTCATTTATTAGCCTGTCACGTTGTGCTTCGGTATTACAACCTGATATCCCGCTTGAAGCCTAGAAAAATTTTTCAAAGAATGCTTTAAGAAATGAAGTTTTGAGCATGAATTTAAATGCATAACTACAACTAGAAAGCGTCATAAACTGAATACCAAAATAAAAACAACTGAAAAAGGTATTGAGGATGTATCATTATCGTTCGTGCAGAATTCAATGCAGTAAGAGACCAAATAGGAGGATAAAGCTTCGTGAAGTGGAGCGTGCTGTTATATATATATTTTGTAAAAATATATAACAGCACGTTTTTATTTTGGACTAAGCTGTAGTAAGCCACTTATCAAATGCTCAACAAGTTACCTTTTGACTGTTCCCACCCAAATCTTTTTCGCCTTCAATCAGAACAACGTTTGCACCGTCATGTATTGCCTGAAGCGTAGCAGAGAGACCAGCCAAACCACCACCAACAATAACAACAGGGTCTGTGAATTCGGGTAACTGCAATCGATGTTTGTAGCGATGATACAGCTGTTCATTACAATACCAGCAATTAATTATTTCTTCTCTTAGTTTCATTTTCATAATGAATGTTGGAGTATTCAATTTAAAATTTTTCCTGGCCAATAAGGATCAACGAGCCTGTTCATTCGTAACTATTAAAATGCCTACAATCTTTATATCGCTGGTGTTAGATAAATTAAACCATTTTCAACAGAAACCTAATTTTTCTTGTAACTAAATGAACAAATTTTACCTTGGCCAAAACAACTGTAGCCATTAGCTCCAACAAGAAATAAAAATATCGCATTGGAAAGATGAAAAATTGAATGGAAATATGAAACGTGCTGAAAATATTATAAATTAACATGGCCGATGGCACATGACCTTAACATCATCGCCTAGGCACTACCCTAACATAGTCGCGGTACCTATGTTTTGGATAGTCAAACAATTACACCTTTGTGTTTTCAGAGTTTCTGATTGTTACAGATATTTTCATAAATGTTCAAAGTGTTCAATTTATGTTCGAAACAAATTTTGTTTCAATACTCTTAACTTTATAAAAAATCCAGCTCAAAATAACAAAATAGCGGTAAATGTTGTGACATTACACCCTACATCAGTTGCTAACTTTATATTTCAGTTCAAAATCTTTTCAAAATTTTTTGTCTCAAAATAATCGATGGAGACCACTTGGATAAAACCAAATGAATTAAAAAATTCATATAGCTAATAGTACAGTACGCAGTGATCGATTTCTGAAATTCGCCCATCACTTTTGGTGAAGATTAAACTTAAAACCAAGTCAGAAGGGTCATTCTCTGATAAACAAGGTCACAAATTGGAAAAGCTAATGGAAGACTGAAAGATGATTAATACCGTAAGCATTTCAGAGACGTGAACGAACGAAACCTTCTGAAATGTTTCGATTTATTTACCGGTATCAAAACACAACTGCGTAACAAAACAATAATGGGTGACGGATAGTAAGAATTAGTGTTACAGTTTCAATAGAAACAGGATTTCTGAACAAATAACAGCACACAATATTAGTTATTGGATATATAAAGATACATAACTGAGCTGTTAAAACACATCTTATTACATGACAAAATGGCAATGAAGTTTGCTAAAAATTATGCCGAAAAAACCGAAAATCTGAAAATTCAGAAAAAAAAACCATTCCCCACGGTATCAGATTATTTTGAATAATTGGTAAGGTGTGATATGTTTAGACGTTCAACCACTTGGAAATTTGTCAAAAGATATGAAACGAAGTTCAAACAACAACAACAAAGACTGGCTACAGAGATTCCAGTTGCGTACAAAAGAATCAAAATATAGTAAGCAACCATAAAAGAATAAATAATACTGATATGAATCTACCAAAGCCTTGAGCAAATCAGTGAAAATACACAAACAAATGTTTCTAAATCACATGGCAACAAAATTTTAGGCAAAAAACTAACAAGTTTTGGAATGAATCAGAAATGAATTCTGAATAGGTGCGATAGGCAAATGAATGTAAAAATTTCTAAAGAACTTCCCCAGAAAATCCGCGATCCAACAAAATGAAAACGACCTAATACAAAAATTGAACTGAAAAAACAAAAAAAAAAACCTATAAGTACAAAATTAATAAAATAGTTTGGCAAAAGATCGCCCTCTAGAATAAGATGAGTAAACAAAGAACAAAAAAAATGAAAAAAAATTGCACAAATATATCTGTGTACAATCGATTGCAATGACTCCATATAAAAAATCACTCGCCATTTTCCATGTATTCAGTTTTTCTCACCCCGCTCGATTCCTTGAAAAGTTGAGACAGTTCAATTTACGGAATTGAAGACAAGATGAGTAAATAAACAAGAAAAAAGAAACGGATATAACACATTCTGAGTACAACAGGTTGCATAAAATCGATACCACTATAACAAATGAACCAATGAAAGAGACACCAGTGCACAGAAGGTAACTTACTTTGATAAAAAAAATTTCTAATTAAAATTAGCACTACCTTTACAGTTGTTTTGCACACCCTGACTGAGTCTTTTTTGTCGTCTGGTTCCATCGAAGCAGGAGGCATTTTTACTTCAATTGCTGGATCAACCAGAAGAGGGGGCGAAAAAGAAAAAGAAAACTGATTCGTCAATTCCAGAGATTTACTTAAATGATTTCTGATATTTATCACAAAAACTATTTATTTATACTGCACAATTTGTACTTTTCCTTACGAAGAAATAACATGGCGAGCATGTTATTTGTGTGGCATATTCAAAATTAAGATAATTCACAATCAAAATCCATATAGTGAACACGAACTTGTCGGCTTAAAAAACCGTTAACCATATATATGTATTGGACTACTTACACAGCCGATTCTGAAGAACTTGTCGAATTTTCTACTGCAAGTGGAGAAACACACCCACGACTTATAATATGAGGCTGATGACAAATTCGTTTTGCTGCACTGCAAAATTAAATAATCATTTTTCACATAAGTTTTCAAATGTAACTCACGATTCTCCTTCTGGATTGTTTTTTCATATTTTCAAGTAAAAAAAAGGAACCGTGCGGCACGTTGGTCGGAATCCAATTCATAACCAGAGGAACTTGTATAACGACGTTTCATTACTTGACGAACGGCTATAGGACTCAGACTACTAAAAATAATTAACCAAACAACACCAATAAAATGTTGTGATTGAACATATTATCATGTATTTAGTTATGAAGAAACTAAAATAAATCCGAAATTCTTCAAATCCACTTGGAAACAACATGCATACCGCATTGTGTGTCGTGTAGGACTAGGAGTTGGACTTGGACTAGGCGAGTAAGTGATGTTGTTCCGAACAATTTGTTGCGTAGAAGGTGAATAACATTGCTGAAAAGGACTTTTATTCTGGATGCTTTTTTAGCATGTAAAATATATTTTTTTTAAATTTATTCTCTAAAACTGCACAAATAACTGCATATCTCTTATGTTATTGATATAAGATAAACCTGAAATGTATCAGCGTTGCAGAAAACTTCCTAAACTTAACAACCTTCTGTATATCAACTGATCGTGTTGGTGAAGGCGAACAACTATGTGCAATGAAAGCATTTGTCAAAACAGAAATCGGTTCAGAAAGAGAATGCGTTCTCTTTCGCTCTCCACTACCGCCTATAGTAAAATCGTCGAATCCAAAAGATACCTAAAAGCAAAAATAGAAAAGATAAGCATGCGTTTACCATGCAGATTTTCAAAAATTAAAATTCTTAATGAAGTCAAAAAATTCAATAATCTGTTATTCCTACCTGTTGGGCAAACTGCACCAGTCTTTCATGGGCAAGTTCGCTTTCAATTGAGCAATTACTTTCTCGACGTATATTGACAACACGTGAGTGTGAAGGTACTGGATGACAAGCTGGTGATGACCTTCCAGAAACGCTGGGTGATGGTGTGAACTAAAAACCGTCAAAAATAAAAACTCTATCAGTTATGGAGAACAAAAAGAGTCACCCAAAAACGTTTTGAAGTATTGATAACGTAATATCTTTGCGGAAACTAACTGCAAATATCATACACCTATTCCAGAAATGTAACAGTTGTAAAGTGGATTTCGCCAAATATGAAACGTACCAAATTTCATTTGCATAAAAATTTAAGTTAAAACTCGGCTGATAAATCCGGCTCACCAAGACTAGCATAATCTACATATGCATTTTCAACACCCATGCTTAATCTATAAAAAATAAGACGCTTACAGTACGCTGTAACAAAATCTTTCGCTCTGGTTCATTTCCACTGCCAGCAACACCATTGAAATTACGCCATTTAATCCCGCTTGGTTCAGCGGCGTTTTGTCGTTCAAAACGAAAATGCGCACCAAAACTGGATGAGAAAAGATTTGCATATTTTGATACATTCGTTACACAACTAATATAAAACATGTAACTTCAAATTCAAATCTTAATAAGTTTTCACAATCAGTTTGACCTCCCATAAATGCATACCTGATACTACTATACTCTGTTACGTCGTCATCACTTGCACCATCAGCAGCGCAAGAGTGACGAATGCATCCTGCACCATCTTGTTCGACCTGTCCATTATTGTGAGTTCTTGAGACACTACAACATCCTCCCCTTACAGGTGGGTTTGGAGAATGAGCATTTGTCGTCAGTGGAAGTGATAAGGCGTTTTGCTGATTTAATGATGAACAACTGGAATCAGCAACAAATCAGTTTTATACTAAATGGTGATAAAAAATATATGTGCCTTGCGTTCATAAAAAAGAATCCGTTTACAGTTTGACGATGAATATTTTTCAATTCCATTAGAAAAACATACGACGAATGCCGTGACAGTGAAGAAATATCAACTTCCGATTCACTGATATTAGAAGAATATGGTGAACTCTGAGCTGAACAAACAGGTGAATTCTGATCTGTAGATCTTGGCAGCACACAACTCACCTCTGCAAGAGAAAAAATTTAATAAAAACCAAAACTTTCAAAAGGCGGATTAGAGGGCAGTGGCTTTAATTTTAAGGAAAAACTATCTGAAATTTGGCTCAATTTACGTGCCGTGATACAGATGTTGACTTGCCAGCTGCATGTAGTTATTTTCTTGGTTTACCATTCGTTGGATCAGTTGAACTGATTCAGTGAATTAATTACCTAAGGATCCGAAACTGACGTCACCCATAGTACCAGCGAATGATGTACAGTCTCCTCACTGCCAAACAGAGATCCAGCGATGATTTCGTTGATATAATAATCTGAGAAAAAAGTGACAAACAAATTAGTCGAAGCAATGAGATCACAAAAATGCAGACACAGCCAATGATGACGACACGGAAATGTTGACACAACCCTATAACGAAAATGAAACCATTCGATGCATTTATAATTTAAGTTCGATATTCAGAATTGTTCAGAAACTTTATTTTTGACGGAAAAAATAAAGAACAGATGGTACTGAGAGATGCAAAACAATAATTAATTACTCAACAACTGCCCTCGAATGAATTGCGCAACTTCCTTAAAGCTGCAACAGACAGCAATTCTCGAGCGGAAGTTTTTAAATTCAATTTCAAGTTCAGTGCTGGGTTTCTTGTGACTTATGGAACCTAGGGAAGATGGTTTTTGCCTGTAGATTATTATACCTAGCAATTTTTTCTAGTTAAAATTAAAAAATAAAGATATTAAAACTAAAAGTTTTATGAGGGCAAAGAAAAAGTTGTAGCGTTGCTTTATTCTGAAATAGCGTAGTCGTGACATCTTTAATGCCCACCAGATTCATGTGTGATATTAGCGCGATCCATCTAGATTCTGAATAACCATTGTAGGTGAACATATTTTTTCATACGTTCGGTGCTGGTGACTTAATTTGGCCATCTTGCTGCGCTACTGTAGTCCGACTTGAGCTACTCAGTAGGCATTCCCTCACTACCGTGCAATTATCCTTTCTCATTTCTTATTTTTTTTTTCATGTTCTCAGTAGGATCTGTTAATTTACTCTGAAATCTGAATAGGAATGATGTGAAAAAAAGATTTTAAAAACAAAGTACTTAAGGAGGAATTAATCAAAGGATGAGTGATTAAATTAGTTCTAGTTAGTTCGATTCTTATAAGATCTAAACTTGTGATTCACAGGTACGGTAATTGATGTAACGATTACCACATATACATTCAGGGAACAGCGATCAGCATGTAAATGCAATTCAAAAACGCGCAAACTCTTTGAGTTTAAAAAGCGCAAACTCTTTGACAAACTAGCCTGAATTTTGTAATTTGTAAAATTTTACCGGCAAAAAAGCTTCCGTGAATAACCTTTTATTTATGTTTTCGTAAAAAAGTGCAAAAAAGTTTTGCTGATCAGGTTATCACCAAATAACATTTTTAAAAAAGTATAAATAACAGTTAGTTGCTAGGAGAAATGAGAAATTGGTCAGTGAACTGAAATACTAAAAGTCGTTTAGCATCGAAAGATGTTAAATTAATTGAAAATTACTAACTTGAAATAATTGTGAAAGTCGATTGAAGTTAGTTGAAAGTTGAGAGGGAGGAGTCATCCGTAGGGGTAGATAAAAGATGAAAAATGCGAATGAAGTGGTCGGAGAGAGATTATCTAGTAAGATTGATCGATTGACCCTTAGAAATAAGAAAGAAAAATGTAAAACAGACGTTCGTACAGAAAATAATTGTTTACCAAATGTCTGCTGGTCTTCTTGACCTTTTTTTTTTTCGGAATTCCTTGTTTTAAATTGGTTTTAGACAATTTTCGATTTGGGAATTCCGTTTCTCTTTTAAGTTTCTTCCCAACGTTAAGAATAATTAATGATATTCGATGGCATTAATTTTTCGACTGAAAATGTAAGGATGTGTGTGGTTGTGCATGCATTAGTGCTACTATAAAGGACAAGCCGAAGAAAAAGGACGTTTGATAATGACCTTATTCTCGTCTAAAAATTCCTTTAATCATTCATGATCATTGCTGTCGTCGTTCATTTATTTCTTCAATGCCTCCAATTATCCCTTGCAATTTTTCAAAAAATTAACCATTTAAAATACGATTGCATTGATTAAAAAGTTACCGTTGTCGCTATCAGTTCGATACATACCCTCAGTGTCTGTGCAGTCCACGAGAAATAATTATGGTGTTGGCAGTGGTACTTAAAGCACAAAAAGTCGGCGAAGGTTGTTTTCTTTGTTAGCTATTGTGTTGCAGTAATATGTTAAAAGTTTGGATTAAGGTATTTTCAAATCGGCAGAACTGAAGTGATCCTTGGATCAAAAAAAAGTTGGCATCCACTTGTCGTTGAAAATCCAAAATTACTTCTGTTTAAATACAAATCGGAGATCTCACATAGTTCTAAGATCTTAATTTCGTTTTTTGAAAAACTTATGAAATTGATCAACATATTTGAATCGTATTTTCATTAGTAATAATTTTTCGGAAAACCGAAACTTCACTTCCTCTAGCTCATCCAGGTTGGTTCGTTGTAAAATTGCGAAAATCACTGATGAAAATATCAATCTTTCAAAATTCATGTACATGGCAAATTCCCTTATTTATAATTCAATTTGAAAAAAAAGTGAACAGGTTGACTTGTTACAGTACATTGGTACCTAACAAATATTATTACAGTAATCCAACAATATAATAGCAGATATCATCGTAATCAATCAAAGGAGTCTGTGGATTCAGGTACAGTGACATTCAGATGACCCAGAACCTATGATGAATCTGATAAGGTCGCAGTTCATTATTTTCATTATCGTTTCTTAAAAGTGAGTTCTGTGGTGGCTTAGCTCCAATGATGCTTGTAGCTTGTGGATAGGGCGAAGGTGAAAGTGTCGGAATTTGGAAAATTCCGGAAGCTGGTGCAGTAAAATGAACTTTCGACTGTTCCAATATATTAAAAACAGGTGGTTGCACAGGCTGAAGTCTTGGGAAATTCAACTTTTGATCTAGAATTAAAAGTTCGCAAATTAAATAATTCTGGAATCATTTTTTTTCAGCTATTTTTTTTGTATTAATATCACTCTACTTGACTGAATTCAATACGACAAGAAAAAATTTCGGAATTTTGGACAAATAAGTTCATGCTGTTACTAGCAAAAAGTATTAGTAATTTTTCCATAAATGTTTTTAAAAAAACCCATTTGTTTTTACAATCGTAACTAATGACTACAGGGAACCATATGTTTTCATAATCTTCATTAATGAATAATCAACCGAAAATAATTAATCTGCTTTTGACCTAAAGATACCTGTTGTGTCGATTTGTAACTGTCTCCTTCCATTATCTATGCTTACTTCTGAATGCCTTGAATCCTCAACATTGGCTTTATTAGCATTGTCAACGTAGGATAATCGTGCTCGATAAGCTGTTCGACGAGGATACTTCCTAGGACGATGAAAATTTGTCGAATAGATTTCAGCTTGTTTGCTTCGCTGATATTTGATTCTGACTGCTCTCTAATAAATACAACAATTATCTGAAGTAACTGTTGTCATTCAGAAATTAAGAAATTTCAAGCGGAATTTTAAATTTATTAATTTGTGAGTGTAAATTAGCGACTAATTACCGCTCTAGGTGTTGGTGAAGTAGGTGGAAGTAGATCACTATCTTCGTTATCCGTGGTATCGCCTAGTTCTGTACGTTGAAAAATTATCGGTAGAGTTCTAGAGATGGCAACTTCGCTGTAAATGAAGGATAACGTAGTGTGCTTTAAATATCAGGGTTGAACTTTAATCCTGTAACACAACATTTATTTCTGTTCTTACACATATCTTAAGACTTTTGTCAAAGACGCTTAAATCACTTTCATTAATATTACCGTTAGTAGTAAACTATCCAACTGGCTATGTCATAAAGGTAATCTTATAGCGACGTAAGAGTTTTTTCTCAATAAATTGATTCGGAGACCAAATGACCGAATTTTTTCAAACTTTGTAGAAAACAGAATGGAACAGTAAACATCCAACTGGTAAGTGGCTCCTCCATAAGTTTAAAAAATTTTTTAATTGAGGAAAATTAATGGACAAACAAAGAATAATGAAGAAATCTACTTTGCCTTGTGTCAATTGGATGCTCAGGTGTTGTCGTAGCAATAACTGCATTAGCGGAGGTATTGAAAAAAATCCGTGATCCAGTGGATGACTTGATCGTTTTTGATTTTAAAGCCTTTTCCTGTTCCAGTAAACGTGTCAAGTCACTTAAGTCATCTTCTGTTATGTTGCTTTCACGTAGCAACGCAATAAATCGCTGTAGTTTCGTCACTTTCTCTTCTACCACTTCAATTTTTCTTTCCTGAAATTATGCGCAAATAATTGTATTCTGGAGTTTCAGCAATTTTTTTTCAACCTTTTGAGAGATTCTGCAAAAAAAAAAAGAAATCCGGAAACTGGATTGCTTTGAATTTTGAAAATGTTCGAAAAACAAACCGTTTCTTTCTCATCATAATCAAAACTGTTGTATTCATCGACGTCATTCGTTTTAGGATTTTTTTTGTCTCTCGAGCCATCGATCCCTTTTTCATCCCCATTGATGTGAATCTCATTCCCAGTATTCAGGTTCCTATTTCTGTTTCCGTCTCGATGACTCGCTCCTTTCTGAAGAAAAAAATGTAGAAAACGGTTTTAAGTCGGATTCGCTTATTTTGTAAAATGAATCAGCTCATGTTGTAGAGGGTCAAATCTTACTGTTTGAGCAGAATCTGACAACTAACACTTCCGGAATGCAGATGCCTAACTCTCAAATTGCTTGTAAAATGATCAATAAACTATTGTCTTTCTCCTTTTTTCTTAGCGTTTGTCTCGCTAGATTGCAGGATCCGCTACTGTGGAGCACCGTCTTCCTGCTTTCGGCTGCATAAATGCAAGTTGCGTTCCATTCGCTTGTTATTAGCCATTGCAGTGAAGGCGATCACTTTTTCGTCTTATCTTAAGTAATTCCTGTTGTACTTTTCGCCATTTTGTCCAGGTAGCAGCTGTTTTTATTGCGTAGAATTATTCTTTCATACGGCCATTGTCGGAGATTGTTGAGCCAAG
>JABVXS010000412.1:0-33144 GCA_013365335.1 Madathamugadia hiepei
TGGATATTGTTGAGCCAAGGTATTTCATGCTGTTGCATCTTGTCAGATTGATTTCATTAAATTGGATCGTACCTTGCTCATTTGGATCGGTCGTCGAGTACAGAGTCTTGATATTTATCTGCAATCCGAACTGTGCGAGGCGATGGTACCAGTTCTGCACTTGTTGTTCGAGTTCGATTTTGTTTGGTGGGGATAGCAGGATATCGTCTGCATATCCATGGTGCTGGCTTCTGTAAGCCATGGGTGATGGACTCCATGGCCAGAATGAAGAGTAGGGGCGGTGCTGAACCTTGATGTACTCCGTTATTTATCGGGAATTCTTCGGATTTTCCGAATGTTTATAGTACCTTACTTACTGGTTCTTCGTAGAGTAGTTGTACTCATCGAATGATTTCTTCTGAGACACCATGTAGGCGTAATACATGCCAGATAAGTTTGCGTGGGAGTTTGTCGAAGGCTTTTCCAGGTCGAGCAATGGATTGGCTTCTGCTTTTCACGATGCTTTTCTAGTAACGGTCGGACTGCATGTATAGCATCAGTAGTTCCACTCCTCTTGACAAATCCGGCCTTTCTACAATATTTTTTATGCGACGATTGAGTATTCTTTCGAATATTTTCATTGTATGTGCTAGCAGCCTGATTGGTCAGTAATTCGTGCAGTCTGCTGGGTTGCCTTTCTTCCATATAGGAATTGTATTACTGCACTGCCACATGTTGGGGATTTTGGATTCCTTGATGACTTTTTTGAAGAACTGGTTAAGCCAAATGTGGATATTTCGATATTTATAGAAAAATAACGTGATAAGCCTTATAGATTGATGTCAGTGATACAACAAGTGAACATACATTTCCTTGATTCGAAATCTTTGCAGAATTTTAAGCTATAACCCATTTTAAATCCCTAAATTCTCAATCATTCAAACAAAAAAAACCTGAAGAACCAAAGCAGATTTAATGTCAGTTTCTTGCCATAGCATCAAAACTTGCCATAGCATCAAAACTTGCCATGAACTAAGCTTCATTCCGGTCAATTTCTCAATTTCTTCTTGGTTAATGAAAAACAAAATGGGATGGTTGAAATTATCCCAACTCATCCAGGAGAACATGACGCTAATGACGACGCATCCACCTATCACTCGTCGTTTCTAGCACTCTCATCACTTTTTCTGTCTCCTCCTAGCAAGCACGGAGTGGTCTGGTGACATCTATAGAAACAAATTTTTATCATCTATTCTGGAAGCTTTCTACCATGGTTTCTTCCCTGAGAATATCCACTTGAAACCCTTGATGTGTACACTTTCATCACGAATCTTGATGAATCGCACCGCCAGTAATTCATTTATCACACAAATATCACAATAAGTTTCATACTAATTGAAAGACATTGAGCTTTCTTCCTTTAGCATCTGTTCTGTTATCTGTTCCGCATAAACCAGCAAAAATTTTAATCAAAATTTAGGAAAAGAGGACAGAACGCACCATCGAAATGTAAGTGCTAATTTAAGCAAAGATTAGCATCAGAGAACTCAGATGAATCAAATGGCTTCCATTGTGAAACACTGAAATCTGAAATTTCATTGAGCTTACCAGTCCCGTAGACAAAAGGAGGGAGGAAGATGAGAGGGAAGATTAATGGAGAGAGGAGGACTGGTGGATGGACCAGTACCTCATGATCAGACTAAGGATGGATCTCTCGTCTTGCTAGACAGGAATAAATTCTCCTAGGCTCGTCTCGCCAGCTAGTTCCACCTCTCCTACGACGAGAAAGCGCTACTGTCATAGCATTCCTCCTTGTTTCGCCAAACCGCTCTCTAACTGATCGATCAGTGCAGAGAAATAATACTTCTCATGAGAACCGAGTGAACCAAGTATCGTCGTCATCAGTGTTCGAGAAAGGGAAGTTCTCGAAATGATCGCTGAACTGTTCTCATAGGATTGCAAATTGACAAATTAATTTATGAAAAGTTTTGAAATTGAATGAGTGATCGAATATTGATTAGATTACCTTCTTGCTTTACTATCAACCATTCCTCTCTGGGCGACATGGTTAAGTAGCGAAACCGTAGAGAATTTTCAGCATGCTTCTGCACCCATTACATGTATCCATGTCAGTGATAAAACAGTTACTCACTTTCTTAAGGTACGTCACCAACTAACCACATTTTCATGAAAAATTTTCATTTTCACACTTGGAACTTTTAAAAATCGAATTTCAAAATAAGGAAGAGACTCCTGTGAGGAGCAATTTAATGCGAATGGGAAGCTCAAATTTTTTGTTTTGTTTTTCTTGATAAGATGAATGGTTAAGACATTTGAAGAGATGAATTTTAAGAATCACAAGTGCTAACTACTTCGAAGCAGTAAGATGTAATTTTCCAACGCAATACACTTAACTTAAAATTTTAACATATAAATTTCGATAATTAAAATGGAACGGTTATTTATATGCAAGAATTACATTCCTCTCTGGAATTTCAAAAACTTGCCTGAATTCAGTCGCATCAATAAGCTTTGGTGCAGAGATATTTTTGTTAGTGAAAAACTCAAACTTTGAAAAATTATATCGTTTCATCCAGTTTAAACTGTTCAAAAAAAAATTTTCGCTACACTGTCAATTTAAGTAAGCCTTGGACATTTGACTTCATAGAATAATGAACCAAATCCAAAAAAATTTGAATTACTGGAATGAAATATTTGGCGACAGAAGAAGGAAACGAGAATTAAGAGGCAAAAGAAAGTCTAAATACTGACAGTCAGTTGTCGTATGCTTCAAAATTTTAACAAAGTAGAATAATCAAAATGAAAAAAATGGATAAAAGACAAAAATATTTCTGCACAGAAAGCACAACAAGATAATACATCTTGCATATCACAAAGTAGGTCAGATTTCCAAAAAAATTTTCCAAATTCTTTTGCAAAAAATAAATGAATGGCACTGAGTGCGTTAAACTGAGCAGCTGTTCCACTTATTCGCAACTGCAATGGTGCTTTTGAGGATCGAGATGAACGACAGTTCGGCTAGAAAACATCCCGTTGTTCTTTCACTATTGTTCGGAAAAGAACGACATACCAATCACTGTTCACCTTCCAAAAGTGATGCCTAAATTTTAATTTTACTAAAAATTTTGGAAACATTTTCTTTTCACCACTTTGTACACTAAAATATAATTAGCTTTCAAAAAATTAAAAAATAAGAAGCTACGTTTGTCATGATTATCATGATGCAAAACAAAACAATACAGCATAAAAGTAGAATATCCGTATTTTCAAAATTTAAGAGTACTGAAAGAAGGGCATATATAAATAATTTTCTATGTTTTCCATTTCTGCTGAACACTACAAATATTTTAAAGAAACTGTGACAACACAATGAAACAAAAAGTAACGCACCTCAAGGCAAAACAAGCTGTAAAGCAAAAGCCGATCGTCTTGCAAATGCGTAGTTTTTATACTTTTCTAAATCGATCTGTGATGGACTTTTAGGCTCTCGCAAAGCACATTTCACACTTTCAACACAAATTTTCATTGATTCTGCTGATATTGGTGAAAGAGAAACCTGAAATTTTCAAAAATTGCTGATATTCGAATGCTTTTTCTCCGTATGGCATATTATATGAATATATGATAATAAAAATGAACGAAATATAAAAGTACGGTAAATAAAAGGTGCTGACCGAAAATATATCATCTGATTTGAAACAAGACGTTGGCTCTAATCGGCTGTAATCAGGTATTGGTGATGTCAACAAGTCATTAAGTCGTTTGGGCTTTCCTGATGAATGATAGTCCTAAAATGACCACTATAAAATTACAGCCATAAAAACAATTTTAAACTAACTTTTAAAATTGTTTTTTTAAAATTGAATCATCAGAACAACGAGACAGGTTGCCATAACATGTCATTAAAAATTGAAAAACAACGCGGTCGCCTAAAATAAGCTCAAATAATTGTTCAGAGACTTTTTGAATGCACAATATTTATCTCACAACAAATCATTTTCATAACAATAAATTATAATTTAAAATTACGTGACAATTCACTTTACGACTGTTGGTAGAACCATACAGTTGAGCGTATTTGACATATTTCGCCATGTCATTGTCGCTAGGTTTTTCAACCTCAAAATCGTATGTTTCTCTGGTTGTTGAAATACCTATACACATCACTCTTCTGTCTGAAACAGAAATTTTAAAAGATGTTTTAAATCAATAAAATTCATCTAATTAGCCTACAAAAAATTTTCAAATTTATTGATAATGAATGAAATTAACAAACCTGATTTTTTTTCATTTTGTATCATTTCCCGATTTGGTGAAGTAATTAACCGAAATTTGCCAAACTGAAAAATCTTCTACAAAATGAATTCTCCGAGATTTAATCTCCCTCTCGCACCTCATCTATGTGGTGCAAAACCAAGACGCAGGCACAAACATATACTTCTATACATGCGGTGACACTCAATGACTATTAATGTACAGTATAATCTACTAAGAAATATAAAAATATATGCATTTATATATACGGAGGTGAAACCGCATTCATAATGTGCTTCCATGTCTGATTTCAGCAGTGGTTCATCCTCGTCGTCTTCATCATCTGACAATGCTGTTTTTTCTTGCTTCACATTGCCCTTATCACGTGGATCTTGCTGAATAAAATGAAACTTACACTTTTCATTCTCAAAGACAATAAAGAAAGTAGTACAATGAATAAATGAAACAGTACAACTTTCGTAAATTCTGACGTATAGTAGATTAAAAAAATGAAATACCTTCCACAATTTCGCAAAACTATAACAGTGTGCAATAGATTGATTCACATCATCGACCATCACGGATTTCTGAAGATCCTTTTGCTCACGAATTAAATCGTCTAGTCTTGATAATTCCCACAAGCGATAGTATGTGTAATATAAATTTTCCGCAGAAAATACCCAATGGCAACGCGGTACTGGTGGTGCTTAAATTAATAAAATTCAATTAAATCAAATAATAAAGCAAATCTATATCATGGACTTATGTGTTACAAAGTGAATGCTATAATAACCTAACGCCAGTTATTTTTAGTTTTACACAGCACAGACTTATCATTTGAGAAAAACTTGAAACTGTGCAGATAGTTTTGTAGCAATGACGATTTTGTTCATAGCAATGGAGAAGGAAATAATAGTAACTCACCCACACAAACACTGGAAAGAAGATTGTCATCAATATATTTCCAATCATTCCACCCATTAGGACCTTCCCAGTAATCGAAATCCACAAACCAAGCGCAGTAATCTGCTTTTATTTTGAAATCAACAGGAAAATGAAGATAATGATCGGTTCCCAAATCCCACAAATGACAGCTTGAGGTATTTGGTCTGAAAATGAAATTTATGATAATGGGCATAAAAAACGTAATTACTACAATATCAGCAATAACTAAATTGAATTATATTAGTGATCTAATCATTTCCTCCCATTTTAGTTATATCCACCATAATCCCTTCAGATTCTAATGTTTTTAATCATACATCGAGATGGAGAGGAAAATGACAGCAAAGATAGAAAAAAGGGACTAACGGAAACAGTTCATTACGAATTTGTTTGCTATTTTTTAAAATCAGTAACATTAGCAACCAATCAATACTAAAAACATGAAAAAGAATATCCTCTACACTCTAAATGTGACATCATTTACTTTACAACGATTAGTAAATTCTCCGCACTATATTTTGACTACTGCCTGTATAAGTCAGATATAAAAGACGAACAAATAACCTAAAAACGCCTAAAAACAGGTTGATTGCATTTTGTTTATCATAGTCTCCAAAAGTATTGCTATAATATCTTGACAAGGTTTGAATTACATCACGACTTCTTTCCTGCAAAAAGTACTTGTAGCCTTTATTAACTCACGTTTTCTTGCCTTCATGGATAGTTACTGATTACCAAATCTTCCTTCACTTAATACCGCGAGGAAAATTTTGCCTCGCTACAAGAAATTTTGCTAATTACAATATTTTGTGTGAATCATTCATCAGAACTATTAGCACCGATAACAAAAATGTATTTATTAATACCACAGACAGCACTTCCAAACTCACAAGACAGTCCCAAATCCAAACTCGCAATTCTCGACTTCTCAATCTCATTTTCCAAGCATGTCTTTGAAAATATTATTTAAGCTGGCCCAGTTTGATTTGCTGGTTTGAAGTTCGGAAATTCAGAATTTCCATGCATATGCGTCTCATCTACCATACAAAACTTTCTCTCAAAAATGATACAGATAATGATCAAAATTAATATACATACCTGTATAACAGAAATCTTTTTGTAAGTTTTAATTGAATGTACTAATTGAGATCCTGCGTACTGTAGCGCCAATGTATTGCCATGCTGATCCATCAAATCTTCGTACATTCGACAAACTTCACTGGATGAAGAAAGAATAGGCTCTCCAACAACTCCCATAAAATATAACTGAAATCCGAGCGAAATCTTCCCTAAAATTTGCTAATTAAAAAAGTTAACTGAGATATAACCTAAAAAGTGAAAAATTTTAACTACAGAAAATCCGACAACAAATTTATTTTTTCCTGACTTTTAAAATTGTTTCAATATGGATAAGAAATATAAATTACCAATTCCAAACTGAGAAACATTCGTTCTATCCAGACAGTCTACACAATTAGTTCGCAAAACACCGTGCTGGAGCAAAAATTTACCATCTGAACTTAATAACGGCTCAAAATCGCTCAGCAAGGAACTCGGTCTCAATTTCCGGCAATACAGTAGCGGAAACGACTAAAATTTGAGCTATTTTTAATTACCGAAAAATTTTAAAGCATAAAAATAACCAAAGATGTGTGATGCTTAAAACAGTAAGATACATAGAGATAGAGAAGAAAAAGTATGTATTTTTATGTGTCGTTAACAATGATAAAAATGTAACGTCTCAAAATCTCGAACACAACCTGAAACCAGCCATGCCGAACAACACATCGAAAACCAATTTCTTCAAGCTTACTTAAGACATTTCCAGTTTTATGACAACGAGCTACATCAAAGCTCAAATAAGCGATTCGTTCCGCTTTTGGTAGAAACATATTCAAATATTTAACAGCCTGAAATTATTTTTTAAATCACTGCATTCAGCTGAGTCAAAACTAATTGGTAATATTTCAAACTATGAATCCCAAAAAATGAAACCTTAAGGAACTGGTCATGCAATGGCGCCTCATGCCTTCTATTTTCACGCCTTTTGACCAGATTCATCACTATCAGCGGATTACCGTATTTCTTTCGCAGCTCCCTATAAATGCCGAAGTAATTTTAACAAGAAAAAAAATCACTTGAAGCTGTCCAACAATTTTATTGCAATTGTCACAGCTGTTCAATCTAAGGATTTGACCTCCGCTCCAAGCAAACTATTTTATTTGCTTCTTAAGAACTTTTTTCGGAATTTTTTCACTATCAATCTGCAGGCAACTGATCATATGAAAATTTAAGAAAGATCAAAAATGAAAGCCATGAATCTATCTTTACTGAACGCTATTAAGCCTTAATTATTTCTGTACTAAATAAACAGCACCGAAAATGAGCAGCAGTAGTTTGCGCATGTGGCTCATTGATGTCAATCGAAATAACTGGTTTGCCAACAACACCACGAGTAGCTGGATCTTGACTCCAGATAAGCGGTACTGATCCACGACGCTGCACAAACGAACTAAACTTCCCAGTTTTGAAGTTAGGGGAAGAACGTATATCCCAAATGATTTGTTCCGTTTCGACATCATTTGCCACTTGACCTGTGCTTTATAATTTAATTGTTGAATGGATCACTGAAAAAGGTTTTAAGCACTAAATAACTAGTTCGCACGAAATTAGTTTTTAACCTTTTATCTATACTTCGAACACGAATACATGAAAAAATAACCTCTAGAATTAGCACCCCGTTTCAGATATCTTGTACCAGCATATTCTATGGAACGACGTCCAATCAAAGTTAATGATAGTCTGGAACACGGCAATTCGATAATTTGTTGACCTAAAGATTTAAGTAATTTAAAATTGCATTTTAGATGAAAAAGAGGAGAAATAAGCTTATCCGAAATCTGCAAATTCACAAATTTAAAAGGTAATCCATGTAATCCATTTATATACATGAAAATAAGCTCAAAGAATCAATGCACGAACCAACATATCCGTGAACCACTTCAATGAACCACTTCTCGCCAATAGACCTCGTGCGCAGTGGTTCCAAAAGATAGCCATTCCAGATGAACTTCGAATCAGGAAAGAGCTGACAAGTCTCATTCTTTTTAGGTTCTTTACATTTGGGCCAACCAGATATTTCCAAAACATTTTCTTGCAGTGTACGGCTCAAGTCGTACACATAAGAGAAATAAAAATCTGTTGACAAATCCACAGACTACAAAAAGAATAATTGCCACTATTTTTGTCGTACTGAGCTAGAAGTAGTAAAGAGAAAAAAATACTTTCTTAAAACTTGTACTGTTTCGATGAATTTCACCACAGTCTAAGGCGACATTTACTACAATCTAAGGTAGCACGATTTTTTGTGAAGAGAAAAATAAGTGGCTCAACATTCAACATAGTGGAAAATTAAAATGAACTTGAAATAATTTCAGATAGCGTAATTCATCGGGACTTGTTGGATCTCCCTGCATTGCCAGAGAAATAAGTGTAACTTCTTCAGTTTTATATATTTCGTGATAGCCTATCATGGCAACAACTCGAGCTTTTGTTACGACCTGAAAAAATGGCATTCTAAAAACAGATAAATGTAATTCAGGATTAATTCCATGTGGATAACGCAAAAGCAGTTTATAAAATTTTTTTCAACTATCCAATCTCACCAACAAATAATAGCTTTCGAGAAAGCGCACAGCTCCAAGCAATCCGAAAGCATCACAGGCACGTTCGACCAAACCTTTACGTCGATCAACACTCACTGACTGCTTCTCGTTTCGAGTTAATACAACTATAAATCTGTTCTTATAATAAACTTTGGAAATTTTGATCCGGTTAAAAAAGCCAAGAGTTTTGTAGGTACACATCACACGAGTGACAGCTTTTTACACTTATATTGATCGAACGGCATCAGCGACGTTTTGATTTTAAAATTAAATATAATGGAATATTATTACGAATTACTGTGAACATGCATAACTTAAGGAAATTGTGTAATGAGATGACTGGCAAAACTTTTTCTCATTTCTAAAACTATATTAAGCTATCTAACCGTTAAATATACCTTGTGAGAGCGGTAAAACAGTTCTCCTACAGAAAACAAATGAATAGATAGGTTGAAGAAATGACATATCAGCTGATTTATCATGCTTGTAAGTCATTTGAAAAAGTTAAATGCTATTTCCCAATCTTTCTTAATCGCAAATAATGGAATACCAGAAAAAGGAAATTTTGAGGTATAGAAGATCTTAAGAACATCGAGTATTTATATGAAAGCTTACTGGAGCTTCCTTCTGAAACCGTCGATAACAATTCCATGATATCACTCTTCGAATAATTCTGCCCCATTTCAGCTACATCCAAAGCATCCATTCCCAAACGGCCAATTTTCAGCAGACGATAATAAGTTTTTGAAACATCAGAACCGACAATGTAAAAATGAGCCGGTGCTTCGAAAACACTTAAATGCCACAACCTTTCCATGTTAGATTCGCATAATAAAAAGTTGTGTTTGGCTTGAAAAACAATGGAATTTCAAAATTCTTCCATGAAATACATAAGCAAACTAATTTGAAAATATTCTTAGTCTGTTTCGCCCATCAAACTGCTAATCATAACTGAAAACAACCCCGAACTCGGTCTCATTTTTAATCCAAAACCAAAACGCTGAACTACAAATTGCATACTATTTCAGAAACTTCAAAGAGTAGGAAAATGGCTTCAAACAGAACAAAACAAATATTGTATTTCTTGCCGTACTATCCGAAAATGAAAATGTAAACTTTTGCGTGGAATAACTAAACACTCAAATCTAATTCCGATTTAAATTGATTACAACATGAAAATAAAACCAGTAAAGTTGAAATCCGGAGATATAACTTGTAAGCGGTGCTCCTGATTAAGCAAAAAACAAAAAAAGACAACCAATGTATCCTTTACTATAACAAATACATAAATAAAACGAACACTTCCAAAAAATAAATCATGAGTGCGAACTGGGAACCCTGAAATGTCTAACAGTATAAATAGCTGAGACAAGCACAAAATACCGTAATTCACCACTTAATTATCACATTACCATAAATCTTTGAAACGATCTGAAATACATTAGATCAAAAACTTATTTTTAGCATTCTGCGCCACTCAACAGGCATGAAGGCACATAATACCTTTGTCAAATATGAATTGATCGAAGTTCGAGAAAATTACTCCATCCGTAGGTAATAAAGACCTTTGTCAGCACAAAAATGATAATGTCAAATACTCCAAAATCATAAAATCCCTGAGCAGAACATTTTGAATGTTAGTTACTGATGTTATTGCGAATACTTTATGGAATGCGTTATAGAATTTCCAAATTTTGTTTAGGGTCAAAAATTACAAAAAAAATTGAGAAGATTCAAACTTGAACGAATTTGGTAGGCATCTGTAAAGGTGATGCAAAAACTTATCCACAAAGGACTTTAATTTTAATTAATTAACAAAAAATTATATATTCTAATCAGTGTATATAATTACTTGATACACTATATATATATATAAGAAGATACTGATTAAAAAGCATTGTTTTCATCCAAATTATCATCCGAACCAACATCAGCATAATCTTCACCGTTATCGAAATAAGAGTGAATATAATCATTATCTTCTTCTTGATAGTCATCATCCGATAAGACCTCCTGGAAATACGTATATTATGAAAAACTACAGAGCTCTTAACAAAAGAATGGCCTTGGACGTCACCCTAAATATTAATGACACTTCTGAAGTCTAAAAAATCGAAGTAAAAACACAATAAAGTATACATCGCTAACCTGTTCTTCATTTTCGTTATTTTGCTCTTCCTTATCGCTTTCCTCATCGATTTCATCGATAGTTTCCTGATTTTCCATTTCAGGACCAGCTAATTTTTCATTTTCCTCAAGCTTTGATAATTTTTCAGCAACTTCGTTGGCTCCTTTATCAAAAACTCTTCGCCTTTTTTTATCTGGTTCTCTAATTTTTTTCATCAGGTACAATTCATCCGGAATCCGTAACCAGTCTGAAGTGCTAAATTCGATATTCAAGGATTTATGAAGTTTAATCCTATCTTCATTGACTTAAAAAAAAGATAAAAATGAAAGAAACTTTCAAAAATTTAGGAGGAAAGAGAAAAAAAAATTATTCAATTCTCAAACTCGAGTTTTATTCGCCTTGAAAAAGAAAGATCTACAGATTGCAAAACATCAAAGCTAGAACTTTAAACGTATGAAGGGAATGTGAATGATGTTCGTAACTAATAACGACCTGGTCGCAGTTCTTCCTTTTCAGTTTCTCTATACTTATCTGTATATCGTCTAAATTCAGAATCCCGTTCCTTTACTTTGAAATGAAAAGATGATTCATGGAATCGAGTGAGCAACTGTTGTCGTAATTCAGCTATGTATTGTAATTCGTCTGTTTTCTCGAGTGGCAAAACTATCTGTGAAACCGGCTGCAAAACCCAATGTCACGCGGTATTTCAATATGAATTCGAAATTTCCAGTTGAACTTACATGGAAAATTGAGATTTGGATGCTAGCATCATCAGCATCACCAATATTTCAGTGAATAAATATGGCAAAGCTGCACTTTTTTAAAGAGTTACTACTGACGAACTGTTTGAAACTTGCCGGATAAGTAGGTTGTGATTCCAGGATCACCTTTGTATAAGTGCTCATTTCATGTCGAGCAATTCCCAATGCGTTTGCAACCGCCCGCAATCCAGAGGAAGTCCCACCTCGACCACCTGTTCGACTGCCCCGAGACATCCTTTAAACTCGATATATAATTAATTTATAAATGAAACCCAACTCACCCAACATCTAGATCGCATGTATGTATATGTGTATTTATATATAGCAATAGTTGATAATACCCAGTAGATTTCAATAAAACTATGGAATTGAGAATTTTATCAGTGAATCAATTTATCTTACGAGTAAAAGGCTTTTCACTATTTGCAAAAACACATTGCATGCAAGTTGAAAACAGGAAAAACAAATGAAACAAACGCAATTTCAGTTTTGAAGATTTTATCATAAATATCAATTTTTTCCATTAAGGAAAAAACATTCAAACATAACACTTGAAAAGAAAAACTGACTGCTTATATATGCTCCTCATCAATTTAGAAAACAATGGCGGAATTGGCAAAAAACGAGAAATCAAACAATTAAATTCAACCCTATCAAGTTTGCAATTTGTGCCAGAGAAAATCGCAACCAAATCTTATAAGTAATCAACCATACAATTTAGTGCCCTATCGAAGATTGCATTTCTAAATGAAATTTTGAAATCCTTCAAAACTCTAAGCGCAGAGTTCCTGAACAAATTGCGATGACTGCTGCCAAAAACAACTACCTCACCTATAAAATCAATTCAAACTCTAAAGAAGAGAACAAATTTATGTATAATTTCGTGTTGATGTATATTTACCAACAATATTCGTCAAATGAAGAAATCAATTTAAAAAAAAAAGGTTTTAGTCTCAGAAATGGTAATGCTCAAAATGACAAAACAATAAATGAAAACTGAACTGAGACGCTAAAACAACATGATTTTTTTAAAAACTCTACCGTTCCTTGCTCGCTTTCTCCGTGCCAATTGTCACTTTTTCCTTAAAAAAAGACTTTGTTTATTAGTGTCCCAAAACTTTCGCTAAGTAATACTTCACACAAAGCTGACAATTAATTTAATCTATTTTTAATCAGTTAAGCAAATAAACCGCAAACTGCTCCACAGCAATTTCTTTATGGAATTGTAAAAAAAAAAAAATGTGGAATACTAATCGCGCTGACCTTTTCCTAAACTAATAGGTTCATTCCGATGAACATATACTACTGTGAAGAGACAGAAGCTTCTTATTGTGATGTTGACAATGATTGCTATTTTCTACACGATAAAGCAACTGGGACTAATTTTTTATTAATTCTCAAATTATCAAGCGTTTTGGACCATGGAAAACTTAAAATGAGTCAGTGATCATTAAACTGAATTAAAATTCTTATTATTCGGCGCTATGCTATTAAACTGAATACGGAAGCATTACAGATATAATATTTTTGAAAGCAACTCCACAATTAAAATTGTCTTTTGATAAAATGCAATCAACATACTTCAGTTTCAGAATTACTCTCTAACGTCCTAGATTTATTCCACGATTCTAAACCCTTCGGTAATGTAATATCTTCGTCTAGGCCACCAGTTCCCGCAACAAAGTCCTCATATGTTTGTTTTTCAGCAAACGGACGCGGTCCCAGCAACTTAATCAGATCTTCTCTAGATATAATTTCGTGCTGAAGCAACCTTTCTGCAACCTAAAATGAAAATGAAACAAAAAAAATCAGAAGGACAATAAAATATCCAAAAACTCTGCGGAACAGTTATTATATAAAGTCGAAGAATTCCAAAAAATATAAAAGTTGCAAGAGTTCAGTATGACAATAAATGCCAGTGAGATATAAAATGAATCAGTTATATCTGATAACTTACAATTTCAATTTGAGATTTTTTTGATTTCAGTAATTCCTGCGTTCTTTTATAAGCTGAATCGACAAGATTACGCACCTAAATATATAACTTCAATGATAACAACGGGAAGGTAAAACCATGAAAATGATCCTAAATACACCCAATACTTTCCGGATACTTCAACTTTCCCATTTCAACTGTTTTCATGACTTTCCTGAAAGACTTAGACACTTTCACAAGTTCTAACTATATCCGACATACAAGGAATGTAATATATGTACTGCAAGGAATGCAATATAGAAAAATTTCAAAGAATTTCTTCTAACTTCTTGATCAATGAGTTCCGCAGTAGTTTCGGAATACGGTTTTTGGAAATTCGAACCCTCTGTGAATGATAACGGACCAACTTTTTTGCTCATACCGAACTTCACAATCTAGAAGTACATTAGTTATAGAGAACAAAACAAGAAATAGAATTATACTGTTTTATAGGGTGAGAATTTGGATTTTCAGTGTATTTGAACAGATTTCATTAACTTTTTTTCTTTAAACACTGTTTCACAGACAACTGTGCGAGACAAAGACATTTCAAGACCTGAGAGTATGCCATTTCAGTGATCTTTTGCAAATCATCTTGCGCACCTGTTGTAACACGACCGAAAAAGATTTCTTCCGAAACGCGTCCCCCCAACATCATACACATCCTATCCAGAAGTTGTTCAGCGGAATAAAGATACTGTTCTTTTGGTAGGTACTGCGCATACCCTAATCCTTTACCACGAGGTATAATTGAAACCTAGAAATGTCATTGTTCAGATCATGTCTTTTTAAAATTTAACAAATGACATGAATTTATTCGCAAAAACATACTTTTAGCAGTGGATCAGCATGTTTTAAAAACCATCCAGTGATCGCATGCCCTGCTTCATGAAAAGCAACTATCTTCTTTTCTTCCGGCTGCAAAACTTGACTTTTTTTCTCCATTCCAGCAACAACCCTTTCTATGGCCTAAAATTTATAACCAGAAAAAATAAAACAAATAAAAAAAATTTTTTAAACACTCATGTAGGACTTTATGATACATCATGAATCTCACGGAGATGGTAAAATAAATTAACATCTACTACTTACAATGCTCTGAAAAAAGAGAATAAAAAGTCTGAAAATTTCTTATTGCCATATTACCTGCTCAAAATTTTTCAAAATAATTTCGTTTCCTGCATCACGTGCTGCTACTAAAGCTGCTTCGTTGCAGACATTTGCAACATCGGCTCCTAAAAATCATTTTCTCGTTAGAATATTTAATAGTTACATGAGCAGAAAATGACCATAATATATATTAATACTACACCTGAAAATCCAGGAGTTAAGGCAGCTAACTTCCTTGAAAGCTCCAATTTATCTAGATTTGTCTTCAATTTCGCCAAATGTACGCGAAATATGGAAGCCCTAAATAAATTAACTTTAAATGCTGAAAGTTCACATTTACAGTTCTTTCATTTTCTACATAAATCTTTTTGTTTACTCTTCATTCTTGTTTACTCCTCTGCTACAATGCATGCATTCCTTTTATTACGGTAGATTCTCATGTAATTCCTTGCAAGGACTTTTTTGGAACTTGCATTTAAAATGATTTACCTTCCTTTGATATCAGGTACGGGGATGTAGATCTGCCGATCAAATCGACCAGGCCTAAGTAAAGCAGCATCCAAAATATCAGGACGATTTGTGGCTGCGATAACAATAACCGATGATTCGTCAGTCGAAAAACCTTCAATTTTTTGAATTAAACAATATTTTTATACACAGCCATTTGATATTTGAAATAAATTACCATCCATTTCAACTAGCAGTTGATTGAGAGTATTTTCCTGCTCTGAATGTCCGCCGAATCGGCCTTCACCGCGCTTTCTTCCAACAGCATCTATTTCATCTACAAACGAACTCAAATTATTAATTTTATTGATCAGTAATGCTGCTTCTTTAGAACTCCTTCAACGGCTTTTTCACTGCTCTAAATTTCATTTCAGTCATAAAAAAAAACTAATAAACAAAAAATGACATCGTCACTTTCAATATCAACCTGAAATTTGATACTGTAAAATTAATACTCTCATTAAAACTAGTCACCAACGGAAACGAGAGGACAGTAAAAAACACATCACAGTTTCACTTGGTAGTACTGGTTCCACGTGGTCCTGTATTTTACTACCAAGAAATGGTATTATATACAGATCCATTTACCAGTTTTGATTGAAACCACTGTATTTCAGTTAGTATTACATCGACTAATGGAAAACACATGAAGGCAATAAACACACCGATAAATAATATACAAGGTGCATTTTTACGAGCCATGGAAAACATATCTCTAACACGCGCTGGACCAACGCCAACAAACATTTCCAGAAATTCTGAACCACTGACTGTTATGAACGGTACATTTGCTTCACCAGCAGTTGCTTTAGCCAACAACGTCTTACCAGTGCCTGGTGGACCAGTTAGAATTGCACCCTGCATAAAGCAGAATATAATTTTTTTGATATATAAATTTCTAAGTAAGATTTTCCATTAAATTGATTTGTTAAAACTTATACATAATTACATGCAAAAGTAAACTTGCCTTCGGTATTTTAGCACCAAGTTTCTTATACTGTTCTGGATTTTTCAAAAAATTAACGAACTCCATTATTTCTATTTTTGCTTCTTCACAACCAGCTACGTCATTGAATTTCACATCGATATCATTTTTATTGATCAGTCTTGCCGTACTTTGTCCAAATCCAAACATATTGAACGGGCCTCCACCACCAAACGGATTCCCTCCACTACGACCGCCTGCAACGCTTTTGCTTAAATACTTATAATAAAACAAAATAAATTAAAATGAACTGCAGTGTGAGCTTCAAAAAATAAACCTGATGATCGTCTTGAGCTAAAAAACATTCTAATGATAGGCCACGCAAGCAAAAACAATATCGCGACCGAGACAAAACTGCTTATCACAGACCTATAAAAAAAACTTTCAAATCATCGAAATGGACAAATTTTGATGTAAGCTTTTTCTAAGTAGGCATAGTAGTCACATCGTGTCAGCCGGGTTGTAAACGACGGTGACTTGATTTTCCAGGTCAATTCCAAGATGTTGTTGTGCGGTTGCCAGGGATCGTTCAAACGCATCTACACTGCCAATATAAAAGTATGGAGTGACCTGTAATAGCCATTTAATTAATTAAGTATATATATTTATATTTTGCATTTAAATATACATACACATATTATATATGATATATAAATACGGAATAACCTATATATATATTTATTACTAAAAAACTTCGTAAAAGTACCCTTCTGTTTTTGTTAGCATGGCCTATCACCAGAATGTTTTTAACTCAATCCTACAAAGTCCTTATAATATATAGTTGTCCTTATAATATATAGTTGAGCTGTGTTAGCCCGCTATAAAAGTATAGGATTACCCTTAATAACCAGTGTTTCTATAAGCACTTGATTAAGTGTATATAGACATATATTTAATATTTTTACATTTTGCATATAAATACACATAACCACTTAATTAATTAATTAAGTATATTTTTTACATTTTGTATATAAATATATGTACATATTTTATATTATTCACAATATGAATCATGACTACTGATATGCAAAAAATCTGAAAAAACACTCACACCAACATTTACATCTCCTCGCATTTTAACTTCAACCCACGTCCTGTGCACAATCAGTCGGTCAATCTGAATTTGAGAAATATAATCATAATAAAAAGTACTAAAGAATGCAAAGAAGATATGCTGAGTTTTAAAGGATAAATTTCCATTAGTGTCTAAACTGAGCAATAAAATTATATAGACAATTATATGAACTCTAAAAATAAACCACTTACATTGCCCTTCGCCAAATAATCCGAGTAAAATTCCTTCCACGATATTTCTCTACCTTTATTTGCCACCAAGTAAAGTGTAACAAATGCCGCTATGGCAGCCAGTATAGCTGATAACCTGAATAAGTTTCAAATTAAACTTCTTTCGAAAACAAGGAAAGCTATATATGCAATTTACATTATTTTATATGTTGGTTTAACTTTTTCAAAAATGGATTTAAACCAACGGAGGCATAGGTAAGTCGGGGAGGCCAAGTGGTCGTTTGCCTCGATTTGGATTTTCAGGCGGTCTACTATCACTACTTCCTTTATGGGAAGCTTCACTGGCTTGTTTGTCGTTTATTTCTTTAGTAATTTTCCTCCTCGCTGTCTTCAAATTTTTCTCAACTAAAATGGAAATGTAGTGAGCCAGAAGTTGATACATATTTCTAGCAAAAATAATAAATGGTCGTTCATGATAATGAAAATATCTACACCCGTGTAAACAAAGCCGGAAGTATTAATAAGTAGGCCTATAACCTTCATTCATAAACCAAGAGCAGCATGTGCAAAGTCGTTACAGGTAATTAAATTGCTTCAAATTATTAAATAAGAATTAAAGAATTAAAAAATATTGTTTCAACCCCCAACGACGTGCTGGGCATATTTTTGATTTTCAGCAAATAATTCCGAATTAGAACCTGAAAGTGACAGAAATACTGCAATATCCCCAGTAAGTTAGTCTATAGAAATCTCACGTCGCAGTGCAATTTACAAGTCATTATTACATGCCATTAGCGATAGACTAACCATATATAACAAAGACTTTTAAATAATGCCGTAAGCCTGATTCGCTCACTAGAAAACTGCTGAGTAATTAAAAGGTTATGGAGCTGATGAATAGGAAACAGAAAATCCCGCAAAGAAATTGTTCCTTTGATTGACATGAATGATGCACCAAGTAAGATTACACAAACATCAAAAAATATCCAGCCCCAACTGATCCATTTTAGTTACCGACCGACGAAGCGCAAAGAAACTCATTTGAGTCAGTCAGTAAATATTCTTTTTATCTCACCTTAAGCACATAAGTTTTGGAGGAAAAAACAGTGAATACAGAAATATACGTTTTAAAAACATCTACGGACTTCAATTTTCTAAGACATAATTAATGTTTGCTACATTTTGAGAGAAAAATTAACTTACACTGGTCCAATAAATCGTCTACCAGTTTCTTCCTTGCAAAGCAGGCGTACTGTAATGATTTCAAAACCACATCCCACTTCCATGTCTGAGATCCACTATGAAGCAATGTGAAAACCGAAACTGTGGAAGCGATGGTGGCCTTTAAAACCATTCTTTCACAACTATTTAATGTTATGGTTTACAAATGAACCGCAACTGGTCACATAAGGAGAACTGCCAAATTGGCAAAAGCTGAAACCTGCTGAATCGGAGTGCTAATAAGTGATGGTTTAAGCTGCATACATCCACTCTCATACACTTTACATCGTAATTGATTCAATGTAGCAACAAGACGACGTTCCAAGCGTATCATACCTAAGGTAAGTGAGTAATTTTCATCACAAATGACGCAAAAAAGGAAAACTTTATGCTCGAAAGCAACTCGACGTTATTCAGAAACACCACACAGTTACTTCCACGACATGCTAACCGAAAACCCCACTTGCTTCCTACCCATCCGTAAACTGCAAATTGCACGGCTCGTCCTAGATAAGTTTGAACGTGTTTTAACATCGGCAAATTCCCGCAAACCGTTCTTCGGTATGGATTGCTCTCCGTGCTGTAATGAGCTGAAGAGAATAATTCATCGTGGATCATTCTCTCTCAGCTAATGATACCACTTCCTGGTGGATTTTCTCCCTTTTTAATGCACTTCGTTTTCATTTAAGACATTTTAGGGATCGAGTAAGGAATGCTATTGTCGTAACGAAGTGGAATGTCAGTTAACTATTTTCGAGACGTAAAACCAGCAAATACTACTGCGATGCATCACAGATTTGGATCAAATGGTTTGCATTCCCATTAATATTGTATTAAAGGAGCCAAGCTGTGGACTTGACGAGCTTTAGATTTAGATAGCATAGTCGTGATTGATGTGAAATCAAGTTTCAACCTAAATAAAAACAACTCTAATTAATACATAACTTTTTCAAGTCGCTCCACCTTAGTTTGACAATTACCCAGCGGTTCTTGATGCTTGCAGTTAGTATACAGTGCGTTATGTTTGATCAATTTGAGTTTATTTCGAATTCTTAAATTTCTTAGTCCTTTGAAGCATTGTTTTTAATTTTCCAAAAATAATTTCATTTTTGTCTTTTAGCATTATTTCCTGGCTCTTTTGGAGATGATCAATTGGTAGATCCGTTCTCGACAAATGCTTCTTTTGGACTTGGCATTACTTCACCAACAGCAGTTTGCACATCACCTAATGAAAACTCACCACCCCCTCGAAAACCACATGATCCAATGGCTAGCTCTTCTGTTGGCATCACTGAGTCAGTTGAAAAATCTACGCAGCTGAAAATATTCTTTTATCACTCTTTGTCTGCTTTATGAGTTATCACTATTTTCCAAAAATGTGTTTCAGTTTGGTAGCGGAAGTACTCATAAGTCATCCCTGTACAGTTTTGAGGCGGCAGTGTCAAGTTCATCAGTTCGCCAGATCACTTCATCTTACACCCTTTACTTTGATTCCTATCGTTTATAAAATAGTTAGCTGTGAGGTTAGCTATATTATTCGCTTCTCAAAGTAATGCAATAATGCTAGTATTGTTGTAATGCTGATTTTGCTTTCCTTCAAGTAAGAGCACTTCTAGAATTTTACGTAAAATTTCAAAAACTTTTATAAAATCATTTTGAGCTCAATTGTTGTAAATTCAGGGTCTTCTAACTTTGTGGAAAGGTGCCATTGGTCCCGGTGTTCTCTGGGGTTTATCTGTAGCTGGGGAAATATTGCTGGCTGATATATTTGGCCTTCCACGGTTTGTATTTGTCGCAGATTCGGTTTCTTAACATTTTACGACATTTGTTGTTTGATAAAACTTTTACTAATTTTAGGCATTATATAAAACATGGAAGCGTAAAGAAATATTGCTACCATCTTCTTTTGAAGGCGTAAGTGTTTTAATATAAAATTCTTTGTTAGATTTGTTTCTTGAATGGTACGTGCATCGATATTTACTTTTAGATTATCTGCAGCTTGCATGACTCCATTTATAGTATCAGCATTCATCGAAACCGTCAGGGTAAGTAAATTATTTTCAGTAAGAAAAACTTGAGGACAGAGTTTTTTTAATATGGTCGAGAATGGAAGGTCTTATGTGTAAACTATTTTCAAAATATGCAAGAAAAACGCTATAACAGCGCATTGCTCCAATTTTTTTACGCAACTCAGATTTTATCCAATTTTGGTATTTTCGCATCAAGATTAGAGACACACTTTCATTTTCTTTTTGTGCTCGTAGTGGAGGATAGAAATCATTTATTTTTGGGCTGTCAGATTGAAATCAATAAAATGACAGTGTAAAAAAAGTTGTAGAGTGAAAGTGGTAGTTGTGGTGAGTTACGCATAATGGATATAATAACAAATGGAATAAGTCGCTTACGATTTGACTTTATTGGACCAAGAGATAACAGTAAACGTTTCTCACTGTTATATCTTTTAATACCGACAGCTTGTTTATCCACTTCACACTATTTTATAACGATCAGTATCCACGACTGGATATATGTTTTGGCCAGAGGATATGTTGTAAGCATGTTCTTTAAACATAATTCTTATCACATTTATTTATTGTAGGTTTAGGAACACCTCTTATTCTTCAGCTTTAGTGAATTCAGGAAAAACTTGAGTATTAAATGCATACAATTTGCACGACAAATCATTTTAGAGACGGAAACCGTTACATGAGAAAACCGTTTTTGATCAATATTTCCCGCAGATATTTGCAAATTTAACATCGCAAATGCTTGCTGATCTTGCATTATACCCGTTCGAAACAGTAGTTCATCGCCTTTATATTCAGGGTAAGATGCTAATCACTTCATGAAGAGCTGTATAAAATAATCGTTTCAGTGTCTAGAATATAAATTCATCACTTTCAAAGTTTTCTCGGGAATACAAGAAAATTTAAGGAACACGGACACTGATAGATAATTTGGATAATGGTGTCACGGCTATCTCAATAACAGCAAAATTTGTTGGATTTTTTGATTGTTTCAAGACAATGGTGAATCGGGAAGGCTTCTGGTCTCTTTATGCGGTATGTCCATAAGTAATAATCCTACCGTTTTCAACTATTTTTTGAGGTGACTAGTTTTGGATTTGTTCGTTAAATTCCAAAACTATCACAATCGATTTTTGTGTCGTACGATTTTATTTTTTCATCGCTTCAATGTATTATTATTTTAAAATGCTTATGAAATATTTCCTTTAGATTACAACCATGTTAAAGGTTGTTTTTTTTTTTGCTTTAGGGCGTTGGAGCACTTGGTTTACAGTATGTCTTGCACTTATGTTTGCTTCGCTTCATTCGGGCAATGGTTAGATACGCAAATCGGACAATCAATACCCAACAAGAGAGTGCTGTTGTGACTGGCAGTATATCATCTCATCGATTAACGCCCCCAAAATTTGATTCAGAGCCTTCAAATGCTCTAGCTGAATCAGCCACGCTCCTAACAGAGAATAGTGCTGTTAGTTCTAAAGCAAGGTTCGTATGGTAGTTCTGTATTCAATATTTTATAATACTTCATCAATATTCAACGCGTTTTCAAGCGGTTCGCATTTCATGGAGAATGTGTTGCAAACAGCTGTATTTTTTATTAACCGAACTAAAATACCTAAAAATTCATACTTTATTTCGCATCGCGATTTTTCTCAGCTGTAAACGTAGTGTTTGCAGATATCCAGCTTTTGGACAAACAATCACTACGTTTGGACGAAGTTCGCCTCCATTATTTGCTTCTTCAGCCTCAATTATGCTCTCGAATTGGCCACCTACATTTTATCCTGGAATAAATACCCTTCATTAGTTTGAAATGTTCTCACTGAAAGCATTAGTGCTTTTTATCATAGTTCCTTAGAGTCAATGCAGTGTACTTAAAAGTTAACTTTTGCAGAAGTAGCATTCATGTAAGTAGCATAAAGTAAAGGAGTTGAAATCCAGTTCCGCGGTTCAGTTTGACGGAATCTGATGATTTTTTCTGCCTTGTGCATGATTGGCTATGAAGAGTTGTTGCGATGGCTTTTATAGGCAAAGTCGAAGTATATCCATGGAATTTATTGCAAATTTAAATTTCAGGAAAAAATTTGTTTCAATTTAATGCTCCTTGTCGTTTGAAAAATTATGGATGTTTGATCATTACAGTCCGTCAACTGTTTTATTTCGGTGAGCTGAATAACATCGTTACTGCAGAGTACGTTATGTATGATGAAGGAAATCACGTATCGGATTAATAGTCACTTACTTTTTGCTACCCGTGCATTAATCACTT
Source organism: Madathamugadia hiepei (assembly GCA_013365335.1). Lineage (NCBI taxonomy): Eukaryota > Metazoa > Nematoda > Chromadorea > Rhabditida > Onchocercidae > Madathamugadia > Madathamugadia hiepei. Next base: position 23,093 of record JABVXS010000412.1, read on the forward strand.
GTAATTTATTGTTTACAGTCTTAATTTTTATGAGTAACACTGATTGTTAGTTCATCATATTGAGTTTGTGAAAATTTGGATTTGAATCTTCAGACTTCGGTTAAGCTCCAATACGAAGCAGAACTTTTTCTGAGGGCTCTTGGAGAATATTCCACACACCATGCACATTGCATTTTAATTCTGCAGAGTGATTCAACGGAAATCAAAAGAGCCAAATTTCGTGATTATAATTTTCTAATTACATTATTAGGTATCTAGAGTAGTATATATTTAATGAACACATTTGGCTGATTTTTTTGGTAAACACTTGACCGAAACACTTGCTTCTCATATAATGCTTTTTCAAATGATATCACATAATTTGCAATCGAAAAAATACTCTACAATTAAATTAATCCTTTAAATAAGCTTTATATACCCTGTAAGTAAGCATTATATGCAGTCCGATTTGTGAGTTGGCTTTGTAGAAGGGACTGTTCAATGACGCTGATTTGAACATTCATTGTGAGAATTTCTGATTCGATCTTTTGCAAAGCTTGTTTTAACCTTAGCATTGGAGCTGCAACATTCCGTAAATTTTCACGGAAAAAACATTTAAAAGATTATTGAACTGAGACATGTCCCTGCAGTTGGCAATTCAGAAATCACTCGAGATTACGTAAGGGGTGCACACCCACCTAATAGTTGCCTGTATAGTATCGAGGATATCTATTCATTTAGAAGGCAATTAATATCCAACTTCCAGTCATTGCTGGTCAAAGAGTTAGGGTGAATAAAAGAAAGATGCCGAAAGACATTCGCTATAAAAGAAATAAACTACCTCCATCACTATTTCGGAGACTTTTCTCGTCAATTTGTCGCTTAATTTGTTCCAAATCATCACCGACACGTTGCAGATTTTGAGTACGCTCCGAAACACCGCTGCTGATTTCTCTGTTCAGTGAAACATTTGTTTAAGTGAAATTAAGACGATAAGAACCTAAACAGTCCAAAATGGATGGAAGTATTACTTATATCTTTCCTTTGATTCGTCTACTCTCTCTTTAGCAAGGCAAAATTTTGTGAGTATAGATTGCAGTTGGTTGTTGAAATGCTTTTCCCTGTAAGGAAAGTTTTGATGTAAAGAGAAATTGATAGAAGCGATGCGATGGTTGAACAGGTTCTCGCCTGCTAGCAATTCGTTCCATCCTTTTATCAATCTCATTTGAAATTCCCTTCAGGTGCGGTTCTATAGTATTTAGCAACTTCGCTACCGTTTTCTGCAAAGATCGCATCTGTTCCAGATGGTTTCTCCAGTCCTAAACATCTTCACACAACTTTGCTGGTTCTCTTATTTCATCTTTCCATTAAACATACAACCGATGCAGCCTTTCACAGTCATTGCTTGGATGTTGAAAAGAGTGAATATGTTTGAAATCGAACTTGAGGACACCTTTGAATCGTGCACAAAAGTGACTTTTAGACGTGGTGCTACTCGCTCAACTTCAAGCTTCCAGGAATCCATATCAGTGTCGCTATGAAGGATACCATTTAGAAATTGTCCCTAAAAATTTGAAACCAAAGCTCAATAGAGAAGCGATAAGTGCTAACTTCAAGAGGAAAAACTAGAAGAAAATTTACACTTCTGCTGCCATCAGCTTCTAAAGACGGCATTGCTTTCAGATCCATTACAATTTCGTTATCGTCGTCATCAGCAACTTCAATTTGTTCGTCCTCATCAAACTAAAATTCCTTGCAATCAATTAATGATTCAACAATTTGCATAAGCAAACTCTTGAAAAGGACCAATCGATTTGTTAATTAAATGAAAATTTATAGGTGTCGAATCATTGAGAATGATTTTTCACTTCTTCAGCTATAATTTCAGTTTGATAAATTGCATCATTTGTCTCTCCATCATCTTCTGCCACAGGATTTGCTCTGTAACAACTGGGAAAGTAAACAGTCTTGAATTCTTCATCTGCATTCATGGCAGGTTGTAAAAGTTTTCAAAGTGATCAAAAAAAGATATTACTTGGTCCAGGAGAAATGCCTAGCAAGAAGTGCTAAATCAGCAAGCTTGTCCAGAACATACAAACATTCTTCACCTGCACCGGTCTTTAATTTGCTAAGTGCAAAGGCAATAGGAACATTCTTGCTGCGTAACGCACCCACAATATTCGAAATTGTCCCATTCGGATCATCGAACTGTAACATTATTCGATCGACGTGAAGACTTGAAGAGCATCGTCAACGTGCAATAATTAAAACCTCTTGTGGAAATTTGAATGTCGGGTCGATTGAAATTCGGATGAGCCATGCAGATAATGTTGTAAACATGAAAAACTGCTCGCCAACATTTATACTTTTCACGAAATATTCTCTGCAAATGAATTCAATACCCTAAAACACCAGAAATCAAGTTTCAAAAGAGTGGGAAATTAGGAACAGTGTGAAGTCACAAGCCAAATTCAGTTCTCAAAAGCTCACTCTTGCCATCTCCCAAGCCTTTGGTACCATTCCATTGGAATTATCAATCTCTAAACGATATCATCATGGAATGAAAACAGTTTTACCTAGAAACGGTCCTGTAGCCTGGAGCTAACTTTGCATAATCCTGCTCATAGTTTAGCAGTTTCAGCTTATCACTGAGCTCGTCACTGAGGATATAAGGGTCATACTGTTGAGCAGGACTTCGGTCACTTTCATCCTGTCCAACCTGTTTCTCCTCCATGTCCTTTGCAATTTCTTTTCCCTCCATTTACAGCGAAGAAGAAAACTGCAGATGTTTGAGGATTGTGAGTGAATCATTTAAGTCTGTTTAAATTTGATAATACAAATCCCTAGACAGGCAAGGAAACACAAGCAGAGAAATGAGAAGAGAGGTAAAGCAATGATTCAGAAGGGTCACATGTTCGTAGACAGGTGGGAGGGCAATCGCAGATACTTCCATGGCAACAGCAGCAACACAAGAACCCAGTCCTGGAGAGTGATTTCGGATTAAAGTCACGACAATTATCTGCTGCAGATGTGACATGTAAGACTTAGTCATGCATATCAGCGAAAATGAATCCTTGGAAAAAAGAGCACTGATTTGGCATAGCTCGCTAAACCAGGTTTGTTCCCCCGCATCCCTTCTCGACCGTCCCTCAAGTTTATAAAACTCGAGAAACGATGTTTAGAATTCCATAAATAACAATTCAATCTTACTTCATACTTTTTTTATATAAAAACATACCACTGTCTATTGCATTCATCTCACTTGATGATTTTTGAAGTGCAGCTTGACGCCAAGCACAAAACTTCACATGAAAAATCCAAATGAAATTTTTATCGTTTTAAATACTTTTACAGAGCCGTTCTCGGCATATAAGAGTTATTTTTTAAAATTATTTCTTTGAAATGAATTTAAAAAATGTAAACTGTAAAAATATATATATACTGCAGTCAGCCGCAAACTAATGGTGAAAGTTTAACGCTGAATTGTATTGAAACTCGTAGCGCTCCATTTACGAGAACTTTTTTAACAGACGGATTATCTGCTCTGTGGCACATACTTCTGCAAACATCACAATAACTCTTTCTATGAAAAACTGATTGGAACTAATTTATCGGGCGATTTAATACTGATGGTTGAATCACTCTGACCAACTATTCTTAGCGTCCAAATGACTGGTAGTGACACAGTGAGCATCTAGGGAAAAACTTGTAGAATCATGCGCTTTAAAACATATGTAAAGTATTGAGTTCACAAATTTTGAAGTCGATATTAGGCGCAATGGTAATTCATCCTTAATTACCAAATACCAACATAACTTACAATAATGCTACGAAACGTTAACAAAAAAATAGTTATAACTGTATGGACCTAGCCATTTTATTTCCAAATGCCCCTTTTTCAAACGACCAAGGTTTTGGGATAGTTATTATATATATGTGGCATAATAAACATAATCTAATCTTAAAAAATAGAATTCAAAAAGTCACCATTTTAATAAGTGACAATCATGCTTTTTCGTTCTTCAAAAACATATGTGCATAACCAAAGTTTATTCCTGCTTCCGCATAAATTTAAACAATGTATCATTTCTACAAAAGATCAATTCAGAAAAAATGCAATGCATCACTGAACAATAAATATGACTAATAGCGACAAGCCCTTGTCCACGGAAATTGCTAAGCTCTATCATTTAAGAGAACTGCGAATTGCGACCTCTAATCAACAGTATTATCTTCAGAACTGAGGTTCTCCTCGGTTCCTCGGTCTTTTTTTCTGGTATTCATTTCATAAGTGCCCTATCTTCCGATGACGGATTAATTGTTTGATCTCCGCTTCATAAATCAAATCTGAGATCTGTTTTTTGAGAGTGAGTGCCGAAAGCGGAGATGTGAAGCAGAGCCGGCGTAAAGCACTTGAAACACTTCGACCTAAAATTTTTTTCATATTTTCATAAAGTCATTAGCACTCAGGAATTAAAGAAATTTAACAGCATATATTTAAAAAAAATATATATATGTAAAATAAGCCACTATAGCGAAAACCCTTTACTGCCGTCGAATGGTACTTTACAACGATGATTGCTATAACAATGATATTTGGTGAAACTTACCAAACCAGGCGCATTCATCATCTGGCTCCTGTACATTTTGCAGATCATCGTTGCTCGCTTCCGATGCCTTTCTTTTCATCGCTTTTTTCTGAAGATCCGCAAGAGCGCTTGCACAAGGATGTATTTCTGGATTAACCGGTGAAGGCGATCTCAATTTATTTGAGTCGAATCCGATATGCTGCGAAAACGGTGACTGAGATGTAATACCCTTCAAAACTGCTATACTACTTTGATGCTCTATTTTGTGCGTTAAAACTGATAGGGAAATTTGGAGAAAAACTGACGGTAGGATAAACTATCAGTAGATTACTCAACCTGTTCAAAAAGTTTTTCCATATATTTTTTATATAGTACCACCAAATTAAAAATCTTTTTAGTTTTTGGGAAAAAGACACATCCTTATTTGAAAATTGAAAAGGCATTCTCCTTCATAACACTGCAATAAAGACAATTAACAATTTGCATGGAAGAATGAAATTTGTTCAGATAAGTGAGATAAATAAAAAAAAATTTTGATCCGGAAGCAAAAAAGGCTATGCTACAACACACCTCTAAATAATTGATGTTAGGCGGGACAAACTGAGCAATGTGCATCTCAATTCTTGGTGATGTAACTTGAATATCAGGTATAACAGTGCTAGCATTACTAAGAGTGCTTTGATTACAACTTTTGCTACTGCTGCTGTTTGCGGAAGGAATTGGTAAAGAAGTTGATGCAACCGCTGGAAGCTCCGTTACATTCATTATCTGTCCACTGTAACAACACATCATGAGTTGTAAATTATGAATACTCAAAAGTTGTTCCACAGAATTCTGTGTGATTTTTCGTACAAATTTCTGCAAATATGGTTTTGAAGCTACCGTTGATAATTAATTCATGAATAATACGTTGCTATGTTGAATTATCTCATAAGTTCCAAAATGAAAATAAGCATGCTAGTTCAACTCAGCTAATAGCTAACTAATTAAAAATAATAATTGACTAAAAATATTTAATTAATCAAATAATTATTAATTAATTAGTTATTAATTAATTAACTAGTTCAATTAATAATTACAACATTAGCTAGAACTTGGTCAACTCTGTTTTTTTTTTTTTTGATGGTACACTCAACTTGAATGCAAACACAAAAACCATACTCTATGCTGTTGTTGCTGTCATCAGATATATGTTTCTCGACAAGCGAACTGATCAATCTTTCCAGTGTATTAGGAGTGTTTTCTACCAAAGGTGTGCTGCAGTACGAATTTCTTGATTTCTTCAAAATTTTTGTAATCCAATAAATTGCTGCAAACTTAAGGTATGCCTTTTCCTTTCTTTTCTGTCCTTCAAATTCATTTACTTTTAAAATTTTCGACAGATTTTGTTCCTGAAAACAATAGCTTGACAATTATTGGGCTGAATCACCTGTTCAATGCAGAAGATCGATTTCGATCTGGACCAAAATTATTTTTGACAAACTGCATTTTACTCCAGAATCGCCAAGTTGGTTCGACATCTTCATATCCCGCATTGGCTTCTGCTTGGCGCCTTTTGAGTTTCCTTTTATATGTGTCTTTTAAATTTTTCCATTGCGTACGAACGTCTTCTTCTAAAATGAAATAGCTCAAAAAATGAACTAAAAACTGCAGTACAACTACAGGAATCCAATTCTTTTGCACATGATACCTCTGCTGGGACTAAATTCAAGTTATCACAATCAGTACTCCAATTATTTTGGACAGTTACACAATTATACCTAAAATATTTCTATCAATTACAAATACAAGTAATCAAATAAATCTTAAAGACAACTAAAAATTAAGAAAAAAAAGTGAGGAGGACCTGAGTATAAGCCAGCTGTTACCAAACCGGAAGCATTTAGTGCATCTGCGACTTCTGCAAACAACTCTTTCTTCCTTTCCGATGTCGCATAGCGCTCCTATAACTCAATTCGCTTTATGAAACAATACGAAAAAACTGTTCTGCACTGTTGGAAACTGCTGATGTTAGTATGAATCGGAATCTTTTCCCGGGGATTCAAATAAATCTGGCAGATTTATAACGGTTACTGTGAATTTGATAAAATATTTACTCCAGCCCGCAGTAATGCAATCAAAATGATGATGAAGCAGCAAACATAATGCATACTAAAAAGCAGAAATTTTGGAGAAACAAAAACACCATCCTTTTAGAATGAAATGAAGGAAAGAACGAATACTTTAGCAAATGAAATGAAAAAAAAGGAAGACAAAGGTCAAGAGAACTAGACAAATGAGTTTTACTTCCGTCTAACTGGCTTTTTCTTTCTGGGCATGATAGAAAGTAACTGAAAGAGAATGATGAAGAAAGTCAGAAAGGAACCTTTTTATACTCCCAAACTTCACGACGTTTTCGCACTTCATCAATTAAAATGAGGCGAGAATCGTCATTCCACATTTTCACCATTTGATCTGAAAAGTAACTGAGCCAAGGGTAAAGGTGTGGTTGCGTATGAAATTGGACTTGCACCGGCAGAATGTCCAGAGATTAGCAACGATGTACACGACGGGAAAGAAGTGAGGACAGAGGATGAGGTAAGACCTGTCTATCATTCCTTCATCTGCAAATACCTTCAAGAAGAAAGGTGGCGAAAACAGACTTCGAGAAAGAAAGGAGTAAGGGCAATGGGCAGGCGAAAGCATAGCACCACACTGCTACCATCATTGCCACAGCTGTTGCTGCGTCAAGCGCCAGCGACTAACGGCTGTTGCAGCGACGAATTTAGTGAATCGATACAATGGCAGATGTCTGTGTCGGTGATGACGACTGCAGAACCTAATACGCCAAGAGTGCAGTCTGTACTGATGCCAGCTGGCATACGGTACATCCACCTTTTCGCTGCTTGTCCTTTATCCGGTCGCATTTGCACCTGTCCCCTTCGATGTTCTCAGTCTTTCTGACTCACCCCTTACTTCTCCTGGACAAACTTTAAGATTTAGTGGGAATTCAGACCTCCTGTCAGTTTAAATTTGAATCCTTTTTCTTCCTATCATCGTGGAGTACCCATCAATTCATGGGAATGGAAATTATAACCTCAAGCACAAATTGAAAGTCACACGAGATGACGCCGAAAAGATGCCGAGATGTTTTACTAAATTATCAATTACACGTCTTCCGTAATTAACGTGGATTCATAGTGTAATGGAATCCGCACATCGAGAGATTGATAAGATACTCATACCAGGGTTCAATCCGCAGGACATGTTGTCACCGACAGACCTTAGCGACGGGCCGGTCGGGCAGAGACAGTCGCATGAAGAATGAGATGCAACAGTTTCACCTTGGCTCAACAATCTCCGACAATGGCCGCATGAAAGAATTCTTCGGAATAAAAATAGCTGCTACCCGGACGAAATGGACAAGAAATACAACAGAAATCACTCAAGATAAGAAAGTAAAGTGATCGCCTTCAGTTCAATGGCTAATAACAAGGAAAATGGGACACAACAACTTGCATCTATGGAGCCGAACGCACGAGGACGATGCTCCACAGTAGCGGACCCTGCAACCTAGCGAGGCAAAATGTCAGGGAAAAAAAATTAAGTGTTTCGGAATTAACTCAAAAATTATCTCCGGCTGGATCACATGCTAATGAAACTTGATCAATGGTCAAATGCCAATAAATTTGCTGTTTGATACGATACTTTACGAGATCGCATTTTTTCAAACTTGTTACTAAACTTCTGCACAATGGGGGTGGGAAACAAATGTCTACTAAAACCTCATTAAAAGGCTATACTTGCAGCTTCAAAGATTCATATCTGAAGAATTCTGAATTCATCGAAATTGCTTGTACGCAATGGACACTGGGCAAACATTTATCAAATCCAGCTTCATCTATATAATAATAGCGAGAAGTTCTAAATATCTAAGAACCCAAAATATTTAAGCTAAGAAACTGAGAATCTGAGAAAACTTGCTCAAGGTATGCAATATGTCTTAACTGCAACAGCACAGCACATCATTAAAAGCACAATCGAGAAAAAGCCATGCACAGTATTCTCACAATAATTCAATACTATAACTTTTGGTATTTTTAGAGTTTTATGAATCGGAATGATACGACCACGACAACAGCGCAAGGTTTTTCACTGTTAGCTATACCAAAAACCTGATTTTGCACTCGCATATTGAATCTGCAAAAAAGTAAAGCCGCACAAAATGTTTTGACCAAAGGAAACATTGGAAAAAACGGAACAACTACATTTCCACATATAACATTCGAAATAAAATTTACCCTTAATGAGAGACGTTTTCTGAAAATTCGACCCTAACCTGCCTTAGAAAATGTAAGTTGTTTAGAGTACCTAATAACGATTTTTCTGAAATATATGTTGCAGGCGCACTAGCGCTTCTTCTGAGTTGCATGAGCGCTCTCCATTCGCACTGTGGCGCGACAAATATAACAGCTCGACCTAACGACTCTGTTGTCTGAAACTTCAGAATCTCTTGGGTCAATTCAAAAAATTCCTCGTTTTCAAAATGGAAAAACATCACTTTCTAACGAAATAAACTTGACTAACTTTTCCATGACAACATTTGATAAAATGGGAAAGATGCATAGCTTCTGGTTCGCATTTAGGAGAAACATAAAACGGTCCTAACTTTGAGAACAAACGAGCCATGCGACCATTAAGCCAAGCCTTCCGAGCAGTCTTCCATCTTGGAACAAAAAAATCATTTCCTTTCAACCAACCACTAACTTCCAACGAGCGGTAAGCCTGGAAATAGAGTATGAGAATCTAAACTGTAAAGTTTGCAACCTTAAAGTTTTTTGAAGAATTAAGTTTCTGTAATATAGATAAAAATGGAAAATAGAGAAACGAGAAACTGCAAGCACATATACGTTTCTGCTACTACGTGCGGCTTCAAAAATTTTGAACTTTCACCATAATCAAGCCTAAAATCCATACTATTAACTTAGCAGCACTGCACTATTTTGCATAAACTAGTCTAGATACCACTAAAACCTAAAAGCTTCTCTTAAAACCAATTTTCTACATTTTCCGGTCTGCTCATATTCTCCACCAAATATCAAATTATTAAAATGATACCCATTCAACTGTGACAATTGGTATACCCTTGACTAGTGCTCGCATAACATTAACTGTGCGCGCTCCCCCTTGATCACTCACCAGATAACGAGTACGCTCATCCAATGTATTTGCAATCTTTAGCACACCCAGCTTTTTAGTTATTGCAAAAACTGTCTCTCTTTCGCTGCAATAGAAACCTGCATTTGAAAATTTATTATTTGGACTTCTTCATAAAGGAAGAAAAAAATTTTTTTGAGGTCAATTTGATTGGTTTGTGAGCTGTCGGTTCTCAACAGAGCTCTGTTGATGATTCCTTGACCTTTTGACCTACATTGACCTCAAAAAAATTTTTTTCTTCCTTTATGAAGAAGTCCAAATAATAAATTTTCAAATGCAGGTTTCTAT
>JABVXS010000413.1:0-27015 GCA_013365335.1 Madathamugadia hiepei
TCTCTGCCCGACTGACCCGTCGCTAAGGTCTGTCGTCTGGGAACCGACCGCTTACGATATGATCAAATACCAATTAAATCAATTAAATTAATAATAAATCAAAATTCTTTTCTTTTTTTTTTAATTGAAGAATTAGACAAACATATCTATATATATATATATGTATATGTATATGGAAATTTTGTTAAATTAATTATTTTTTTCAGAGCAAAAAATAAATAAAAAATGCTTCCTGATAATTCCAATGTGTTACTTTCGCTAATTATCATTGCAAATGTTACCTATACCGTAACATTTTCATTACTTTCTCAATCACCACTTGATGAACAAAAACGTATGTTTTTAAGAAAAAAAAAAAAAATTATTTATTTTTTACAAAAATTTAAATTTTTAAATTTTCAAATTTTCCCCTTTCACCTGTTTAATAGTTTTTCTTTTTTTTTTTTAAAAATAGCGACTTAAATTCTTACAGGAAAATCTTTCCTTTTTTTTCTCTCTCTCTCTCTCTCTTTCAAGTTTCAAACAAATTTTACAAAATTAGCAAATATAAGGCAAATGATGAAAATGAAAAAAAACAAAAAAAAAAAAAAAAAAATGGTTGGTTAATTAATTGTAAAAAAAAAAAAAAAACTATTGAACAGGTGAAAGGAGAAAATGCAGCATAAAGCTGAAACCGGTAAGTCGGTTAGAATAAAAAGAAATTGTTTATTTAAAATGTGAATTTGAAGTAAGCTAACATTAAATTTTGTAAACTTGAAATTGACCTTATTTCAAGTTTTTATTTAATGTAATTTCTTTTTTTTTTTTATCAATAAAAGTTTTTCTTTGTTTATGATTTTTTTTTTTTAACATGAAATAATTAAAAAAAATTTTTCAATTAATTTTGTTGTTGTTTTTTTTTTTTAAGGTGAAAATTTATGGCGTCGTCGAGCAATTGCGAAATTATGGGAGGAACGAAAACGTATGGGTAGAACGCCAATTGTTAAAATTGAAGTATAATTTGATTGCTAATTATGTAGCTGATAGAATTGCTAATGTTAAAAGATGGAAAAAAAAAAATTTTTTTTTAATTTAATTTTTTTGAAATTAATTGAAAACAATTCAAGGGGCATAAATGCGGAAGTTAGATAATAATTAATTTCGAAATTTTTTTTTTAAATGTAAAATGGTAATTATTATAAGAAAAAAAAAAAAAAAAAAGAGGAAAAAAAGTTGAGATGATATTGGAATACTGTAATTAAATTGAAAAATTAATTTAATAATGGGGAAATTTTTTGCGTTACCAAGCAAAATATTTTGTTGTATTTTAATTTAATTATTTGAAAAATTATTTGTCAGCTTTTTTAATTGTAAAAAAATTTCATTACAATTTTAGCTTTCATTAATTAACTTCTTCTCTTTTAATCTCCATAAATATTTTCGCTACATTTCCAGGTGTTTCTTTTTTTTTTTTTTGTTTCAGATTCCAGGTTACCAAAATGTTGATTTTCTAATTAAAAATGAATCAGCCTCTAGGACAGGTAGTTTAAAGCATCGTTATTCATGGGCATTAATGATGTGGGCAATTGTTGATGGTAAAATTGTTGAAAATACGACAGTTTATGAAGCAAGTTCAGGAAATACAGCAGCAAGTGAAGCATATATGTGTCGCTTAATTGGAGTGAAATTTATCGCTATCGTAGGTATTTCGCCTCCATCATCATTTTTTAATTTAATTAAAAATTAAAGCAAAAAAAAAAATTACTTTAAAAAACAAAAATTTTTTTCCTATTAACATTTTTATCATCCAGGGTTACAGTATGCAAATTGTACGGTATGCTAGCTACGGTATATGAATTATTGTAGAAAAACTGAAATTAAAAAAAAAAAACTGAACTTATAGTTTTATTTTTCTTTTTACTTTGGGTGGTTTAAGTGGTATTATTTTAAGTGCTGCTAGTTTGGGTTATACTTCTGTTTTAATATTTTATTTTATTGGTTGTATATTTCAGAGGGACTCCAAGACCAAAAAAATTAAAAGTCAGACCACAATTGGTACAAGGATGGTTTTGATGTTTTTTTTTATTTTTTCTTGGTTGATAATATTTTAATAATATCTGTTTTCTTTTGTTTTTTTATTGGTACTAATACTTAAAAAAAATAGTAAATTGAAAATCCAGACGATTTTTGTTTTTTGTTGCGAGTTTTTCTTGATCGGGTAGAAGTTGAACTTTTTATCCTCCTCTGAGTATTGAAGGTCAACCTGAAATATCTTTGGATGTTATAATTTTAGGTCTGCATTATAAGTTAAAGTAAAACTAGCAGGTAGAAAAAATAGAGAATTCATAAAAAAATTGGAAAAAATCTTCTAATCCAAAAATAGAAATTAGAACCGGCTAGAACAGGGACAGATAATAATAATAAAAAAGCAGTAAGATAAAAAAAAACATCAAAACCATCCTTGTACCAACCGTAAAAATATTGGCTGACTTTAAATTTTTTAGTTTATTTTTAATATTAATTAGCCATATTTTAAAGTATTTTCATTAAACTTTTTTTGCTTTTGTCAACATTTCCATCATTCAGGTTACTGAATGCTAAAACTATACGATACATTTAATGCCATCTTAACCACTGAAAATTACTATTGTTACCCATTGTAGTATGAATTTTAGTGGAGCAGAAAAAATAACCAAATTAAAGTTTTCCAACAAAACTTTTACATTAAAAAAAATCCATTTATCGTGTTAATAATTCATCTCTTGCGCCAAATTTTTTAGGCTTTTGGACTTAATTTTATTAGTTGAAACTAAGTAATTCCAAGATAGCTTACAGGTGCCAAATTCAATCGAACAAGTGAAAGTTGATCATATCCGATCATACGGTGGCGATATAATCAAAACCGATTTAGGTAACCGTTTAATACGAGCAAGAGAGGAAGCCATACTGAACAATGGCTTCTTCATGAATCAATTTGCTAATTCGGATAAAGCTGAGGAATATCATGAAAGTAAGAGGTTTTTTTTTTCGAATTAGAAACATCAAAAAAAAAAGACAAAAATTTTAATCAAAGAAATTTTTTGATCACTTTGGTCAATTATCACTAATGAATTTCCCTTGATTTGCCACATTTCATTGAAAATAATTTTGCAAACCTTTAAAATGTTTCAATGAAAAGAGAAGAAATTGTTCGATTTAAAAAAAAATTTTTTGCTGTTGCAAAACGAAGAAATGACTTAGATGAAATTTTTAACGGTAAATTTAACTAAGTAATTTTTATCTTTAATTTAAATTAGTTTAAAAAATTAATTCAAACAACTGTGTCTTTTGCACTTCATTCTTTTGAAATGTTTTTCCTTCTTTCATTGTGTTCGGGCTATAAACATTATAAATAATAGCTGATGATAGAATAACTAAGCTTGCTAATTCAAATTTCAGGCGGCAATTACCCATTGGAAAGTGTTAATTTAATGCATGAATTGATAGGGCAAATCCATGAAGATTTAAATCAAACATTTAACGAGCCACATTATTTTGTTCATTCTGCTGGAACTGGTCCGTTATTCTTCCTAGCCAATATTTGAAATTATTTTTGTTTCTTTTTATTTAAATTTTAATTAATTAACTTCATTGAAGCACAAAAAATAACTAACAATTCGTCAGGATAAAAAAAAAAAATTTGTCAAAAAAAAAAAAAACGTTTCGGCGAAAAGAAAATACTCATTCCAATTTCGATGATTATAATGCTAATGTCGCGGTTTCGTGTAACACAGATCTCGTTATTGCGGAAAAGCTCAAACTTTGGTAACTAAACCTATGTTAAAGCACTAAACGAATAACAATGCAAAAAGGAAGCAAAATGCAGAGAAGAAAGCCACCCAACAGGTAGACGAGGATGAGACATGGGAATATGATGATAATGATGATGATGATGGTGATGATGATGATTGCGGAGCCTATAGTGAAGCATGGGAAGGGTTGCGAGCAATCTTGGGTTGTTAGGGACGTAAATATAAGAATACGTGAGAAAGATAAATGACAGAAAATAACAATGTAGGATAAAATGCATATTAGAGGGCGGAGCTTATAGGAATAGATAGATGTACACTACGTGCACACATTAAACAACAAAAGACATTTCGGGGAGATCATAGATTTAAATATCTGAAGAATTACAATTTTAACTTATGCATTAATCCTTTGTCTAATTCTCGTTTCGCAACATTTAAATTTAAACTTAATGCAAACCATTAAGTAATCCCCAGTTAATCAAAAATTTTAGTTGTTAACAAACTTAAAGAAAAAAAAAAATGGTAGAAATTTGGAAGTAATCAAGCGAGAAATTTGTTCAAAAATTGTTAAATTTTGGAAAAAAAAAATTTAGTAAAGTTTTATTTTCTTATTAATATTTTTTAACAGGTGGAACAATATCATCCGTTGGACGATATGTGAAAAAATATGGATTGAGAACAGAAGTTGTACTTGCTGATACACAATTTTCCGTCTATTATGATTATGTGATGAATGAACGATTTATGAATGAAAGCGGGAAAAGTGTTTGGGTGATACCCGGTATGGCAGGTATTGGATTCGGTGTTATGGGACCCGTTGTGCATGGTGTCACATCAAGGTAATTTTACATCCTAATATCAAATTAGTTAAGCTATAGAACAATCATTGCTGTATGATAAGTTCAAATTTAATTAGTCATTTAAATTTGTTAAAGGAAATGCCACCAAGAATTGCCATTGTTAATTGTCAGAATTGATTAATTTTTAATAATTATTTACAAACATTAGGACAATGAAAGAGTTAATTGATATGATAAATGTCAATTTGTTATTTCAATAATTATTCGTTGATTATCCAAAAGTTTAAATTTTCCATTTCTCTTTTTCTCTCTCTCAAATTTCAGTTTGTTACGAACAGTAATTGATCGAGCAATTAAAATTCCGGATATAGCATCAACGGCAGCGATGGAAATTTTGAGACGATTAGGTGTCAATGGTGGTACCAGTACTGGAGCCAATTTTTTAGCAGTCTTACATTTAGCTGCAACAGATGAGTTAATAAAAATTTGCTGATTTCTAATTTACAATTCTGACTTGCTAAAAATTTAGCCGATTTGTTATTGTTCCATCACCATCATTTCGGATAATTAGTTCATTTGTTTAATAACTGAAATTTTGGCTCTGAGTTTTTTTACCTCTGAATTCAATAATAATCATTTCATAATATTGTGACATATAATTTGTAATATTTTAATTACTTTTAAATAGTTAATTGGATATATTAGGTTATGGTGAAGTATTGCAAAAAAAAAGAAGGTTTTGATGTAATAACAGAAAATTTCAATAGAATTTTGATTAGAAATTATGAACGGCAATTTTCTTTTTTGATTGTTTGTGTGAAACTTTTGAATTAATTAAATTTTAGCAGTGATAGACTTTTGGATAATGAACGGTTAACAATTGCTACAATAATGGGTGATACTGGTAATTACTACAAATCATCATACTACAATAGGACATGGATCAATGAAAATTTCAACCCTCATGGTGGTCTACCAGTATATGATTGCTGGATAAAGGTGTAGAAGAAGTTAAATAATCGATTATGAAATACTTGAATATGCGTTTTGTTTTTCTGAAATTTCGGAAAAAACAACGAGAATTTCATAATTTTAAACATTGAACATTCTTATTGTTTATTTTTTTGCATTTTTACCTTTTCCCGAAAAAGAAAAAAATTATGATGTCATTTTTAGTGATTTTTAGGAAGTAATTCTAATTATTTTAGAAATTCCGGAATTGTTTTTGGTTTTAGGAAATTGAGGAAGCACTAAAATTTGGCACAGATCCATTACAATCTGGACATGAACGATGCCATCAGGCCAATAGTATCGACATGATTGATTTCCGAAGTCATCGAACATGATCTTATTTTTAAACATCCAGTTTTTTTTTTTAATTTTTCTTTAAAGTAGTTTTGTTAAAAGTTGATGTGACTGATTTTGTAATTTTAATTTTAAAATGATTATAAATATTCAGGCTAAGTTTTAGATTTCTTATTAGCAAATAATTTGGAACTTTCCAAATGTAATAGATGGTATCTATTATGGAAAAAAATTGGAGTGCTAAATTAATTAGCATTAATTGAGCTAGTTTTGGTACTAAACGAACTGGTTACTATCAACCTAATGCTAGTACTGAATGAGTTACTTAGTGTCAAATGTTTTCTAGTGTGCAAACTTATATCAGTACCAGGTCAACTACTGTTAGCAATAAATGTACTACTACTATTGGTACTAAATGAAGTAGTGCGATTAGCATGGAATGAACTAATTCCAGTATTTGATTTAAATTAAGTGAAATGGGGAAATTTTGTATCACAAGTTAGGTAATTGTGACCTTTTGCTGTAAAATTATTTCTAAGGCAATCGAGAGTAGTTAAAAGACCTCCAAAAAGATGGACCGAGCAAACTAAAGAAATATGCAGCAGAACGTGAAAACAGATTGTTCAAAACCGAGCAAAGTGGAGATTAGTTGTAAAAAAGGGTCGAAACGAGGAAACTCGTTGAGATATCGACTGAACAAGGAACATTAATTACAAACACATTGATATTACTTTATTCGCAAAAAAGATTTTCTTTCCTTCATATAATTTATACTACAAAATTAATTTTAACTCGATAGACAACAGAAAAACATTGCTTCCTTTCTTATCCAAAATTTATATATATATATATATTCCAATACCATTCATTTTTTTCCATTTCGAGATTATTATTTTGATTGTTGAGAAGCAGTGTAGAAATTTGGTGGATAATATGCTTCACCTTTCATCACCCATGGTTTTTGTGGTAGAATCTAAATATATTCATATATTTCCATCGAAATTTCCATCAAAAAAAAATTCACCAATTTCTTCAAAAGTTTTATCGTTCGTTTATGTTTTCACAATTATTTAATCGTTATAATTAAATTGCATACGTTAGATTTGAGCCATTAATATTGTTTTATTTTATAGTTTATATTAATTTTCTAATTAATTTCAAGAAAAAAACTGGAAAATCGAAAATTTTTTTAGGAAATGAATGTTTCAGATTTTACAGCAAACATCAACATTTTCTTAATTTTTTTTTTCTCTATTTTTTTACATAATTTTGATCAAAAAAATGTATAGTTTGGAGAAAAAACTTAAAAAAAAAACAAATTCATAATTAAAAAATTTCATAATATCAAGTGGAGAAAGAAGAAAGTGAACAAATTTTGGAAAAAATAAATAACGCAATGAAAACCTTTTGTTTGCTAACCGGACCATATTCTTCTTCAGTTCCGTCTGGTTTATCACGATTTTTCTTCATTGCCTGTAAAAATTTCAAAAAATTTTTCACTTAATTAATTATCATATACGGGTAGATAATACCGTACGGATAATTTGGTGTAACCATTTATAGTAATCGTTATGAGAAATGAATTTGCAAGCAAACTGCAAAAATAACTTCATTGGTTTGGTCCGATGATGCGGTAGGTGATTTTGAAATTGGTGATGATTGAGGTGGAACAGGTGACGTTACCGGAGCATTACTACTACCACCACCACCTTCCTGAAATTTTGACCAAAAACCTGAATTTATGGAATTGGTATGACTGTAGTTGTAATATAATTGAATATAATTAATAATGCTATGACAATAATAACAGTAATTAGTATTAGTGACATAATTGAATAGGTAAGTGTTGAAGTTTGAAATTTTAACATACCGATTATTTCGGTACAGTATCTCTACTACTTTGATATAGTTCCAAGAAAAAAGTTATGATTTAGAAATTTTTTTTTGTTGAAATACATTAAAAATTATTTGGTTGTTTATGTTGATGATTGCTACTGATGAAAATGGTGAAAGGTGCGAGGTGATAGTAATTTTAAAAAAAAAAATTAGTAATTTAAACATTTAAGTTGAAATTGGGGAAAAGAAAATTGATAAAAAATTCGACAAAATTTTAAACTCAGAAATTTTGTTTTTTGACATGCTCGAAACTGCGATAAATTTGTGACATTTTTCTATAAAAATTACTGTAATGGATAATTAAATAAATACCTGAGCATCAACAGGTGGTATTGTTGGCACTGTTGAAGCGGTTCTTGAATATTGTGGTGAAGATACTGGAGATGATGATTTAGGTGCAACAGGTGATAATGATTTTTTTTTTAAATTCCTTTCTCGCTCTTCAATGATAATTCTTTCCTCACCATCATCTTTTGATTTCTTCAATTTTAATTACTGGCTCTCGTCAATGAATTTTGCTTAATGTTATTCCATATTCCTCTTCATTTTTTTTTTCGTCGAATTAAAATTTTTTTTAATTTTATTTAAATTCAACAACAAAAAAACTTTACAATTTTTAGTAAAAAAAAAAAGGTTAGTAACAGTCAATTTAAAAGGCATTTATTATGATATTTCATTAATTGACTTATATTTATTAAAAATTAATAATTTTTATTTTTTAAATATCTGATTAAAAAAAAAAATAATTCAAATTTTTCAATTGAAAAAATATGCAATTATTATTTT
Source organism: Madathamugadia hiepei (assembly GCA_013365335.1). Lineage (NCBI taxonomy): Eukaryota > Metazoa > Nematoda > Chromadorea > Rhabditida > Onchocercidae > Madathamugadia > Madathamugadia hiepei. Next base: position 8,558 of record JABVXS010000413.1, read on the forward strand.
TTTGTTATTTTCATAAGTTCTAAAACTTCAATTTAATTCAAGATATTAAACAGGTCAAAATAACAAATTTTCAATCGTTGAAATCAAACCATTTTTTCATTTTGTTTTTTCAAAGATCTTCGTCGTCTTGCATCCACAAGTTGTACTTTTTGCAATTGCTGCCAAAGAAACCATATGAGTAAAGTGCAAATTGTACATGAAATCAAATCTAAGCTACTCATTTCACTTAAAACCACCGTTCCAAATCAACAAATATAAAATCTTTTTCAAGAATGAATAAAAAAATGAATTTAAATTTTCCATTCAAAAATGAAGATAATTTGACAAAATGCCTTTTTTAAAAAAAATCTCAAAAAAAAAAAAATGCATTGCATCAAAATTTATTAAATGAGAATTGAATTAAAGCAAATCACGACAATGAAATTTGCTGAAAAATCAATAATTATAATAAAATGTACTGTGGTAGTTACTTCTTATTATCACCGCCGATTTCAATTTAGTAAATTTTATATTCTCATACGCATGAGTAATTAAACAAATTAAACACCATCCAATCTTTATTTCAAAGAAAAATACAATAAAAAGTAAAATAACAATTCATATATACCATAGGATTACATTTCTCACTGCAAAAATTAAGCAGTTTTAATCGGTACAAAATTAACTTTCTTTCCAATTAAATATCAATATCATCAGAATTGTTCCGTCAAATAGATAGAATATATCGCATAGAAAATGGTACCAGAAATATCCAAAAAGAGTGTTTCTTCAGACAGACTTCCGAATTTAATGTTAAATCATTTTGCTTAGTAGGAATATCCGGTTAATTTGAGAAAATGATGATAAAAAGACAATAATCAGCATCGGTAATGTTAGTGATATAAGGCAATATGAGACGAATTATGAGCTTCTCTATACAATAAACTATTAGAGATTTAGGATTATTGATGAGAACGAAATTGTTGCACTAAGAAACCTGAAGTATACAGCTAATAAAGGATATTATTTAAAATATGCATTAAAAAAGACCACTGCAGCAACAAGCGGTGATAGCCATTATTCATTAAGAGAAAGTTAAATTGTCAGTCTTACTGTGGCTTCATCATCTATGAATTATTAGTCGAAAAATCAACATCGAGAAGTAATGAAATTATAAGAGATCGAAATTGAACTAAGAAAAAAATCATGCAGTCTTCGTTCTTTAAATTACTTTCCACTAGTTTCGAGCTTTATTTTCGGTGGCTTAAATGCCGTGCCTTTTAGTGATTTTCCTTCACATTCTTTCCTCGCCTTTTTCGCCATGAATTGCCTCCAAGTACCTCGGCGTTCATCACGCGACTCCTTCAATTGAGTTTCATTTGACTTGATAAACGTAACAATAACTATTTAAATACCATTTCAAAAAATAACATGATTAGAGAGTTTAGAAACAAAATAATCATTCTAAATTTTTGTAAGAAAAGATTAAAAAATTAATTCCAATTTTCTTCTCTGCCTTCAATAAAAAAACAATTGAAACCATTCCAATTTTTTATAATCCGAAAATAATTAAAACCACTACAAGTTGAATATTATTAAATCGAAATCAAATGGTTACTTCATAATTTTTAGCAAATTCTTCCTCTCTTTTCCTTTTTTCCGCAGCTGCTAACATTTCTTCTGCTATCCTTCGCCTGCAATAATTCCGCAATTCATTTCTATAGCAAAAGCAAAAAGTTAGATATGAATAAGACAAGCTTATTGGCAGAAGACATGTTTCTGAGTCCCATTAATGCCTAGAATAACTATGCGGAATATTGAAAACGATCATCTCCACAATGGCATAAAACAAATTCCACAGGCTTTCATAAAAAAAATAAACAGACTTTTCATCGTTTGCCCTGTCTTCCAACATTTTTCGTTTTTTTTCACGATCAGCAAATACCTGAACATCAAAAAGTTTTCTCTACAGAAATCACAAATGAAGGAAAAGTACAAAGTCTCAGGTATGTCCAAATACCGATTATAAATTTGTTGCTTTAAAGAAAATAAGGACTAGATACTTAGTTGAAGAAATGATTTCATTACATCATAAAGATTAATTTAGAATAACCCACCAAGGTATTATCCAAAGAACTAAAAAAATTAATATGATACTTTTTTTTTCAAAATACAGATGGAAAAAGTTTGCTTGACTCACTAACGATATAACTGATAGCAAAATGAACGACAAACCTTAGTAACTACTACCCAAAGAGCCTTATTGTAAGTGGCTGGTTCATCTTCGGGTATTTTATCTCCTTCGCCATTCTTCTTTTGTTTACGTCTTTTCTCGCTCATCTGTAACAGCTATTCATTGTATAATGAAATTAGAGTCACTAAACTAATTATTACGAGATGTAAGTTACGATTTTGTAATTAAATTTTATATAATCACTAAATAAAAATGATGAAAAAGTCAAGTAAAAATGCATATAAGAGCAAAATTGTGATTACAATCATCAAAAAACTTTGCTAACTCATAACACTTGAAAATCTCACAATTTCAGCCCTTAAATACTTGAAACGCTACCACCAAAAAAGATTATCATTACGTTAAAGTTCGCTGTTTTATGAAACCCATATATCTATTGAAAATTCCAGTAGTTATTCCATTAATCATAGATATTATTCGGAATGAAATGAAGAAGTCATTAACACAAACTTAAAAATCTGAAGGAATTTGAACCTACAATGATTGCCAAACGAGCTCTTGCTTCTGTATAAGTCTCTCGACACTTTGCTAATTCATCAGGATCCTCGACCATTTTCATAGCCTTTTTCACCACTGCAATCATATTGTGATATAGTTATCATATCAGAACTGCTCAGTAAAGAAATGTTACGCAATTATGGAATTTGATTCGGTTGATGTACAAAAAATTCAGCTTATCAGGGAAAATCAGGTAAAGACTGAACTACTTATGGAATGTAATTGCGTGAGCTTTTAAATTTGAAGGTAATTTTCTTACCGTCAAATGCACGTTCAGCTCTTTCACGATCATCGGTATTTTTATCCGGATGAATCAACAAAGAAAGCTGTAAAATTCAATACGGAAAAAATGAAATAATGAAATAAAAATTTCTTAGCAATTCAAAAATCTATGAAAATTAGACTTTAAAATAAGGAATTATATACTAAAAATGTGGAAAAAAACTGGCGAGAAAAATCACCTTTTTATACTTTTTTTTAGCTGCTTCTACATCTGTATCCGGATCAATTTGCAAAACCTGAAAAGAAAAAAAAAGAAAATTGAATGAATTCAGTAAGAATATAAATTCTTTGGTTCAAGAATTTATTGATACTTAATTGAACAGAATTTATTGAAACACTACATCCTAACAGTAATTTCGTTTCTATGATTTGGTTGCCAATCTAATCTTCGTCAGCAGTACATAAAACTGTAGCTGGAAAACTTATTTCACTGCCTAATTTTTAGTTGATCAAACAATGATAACCATTTGTTTTCTTTTTAGTGGCATGGACACGGTAATCACCAGCTTGCCAATTGTTTCACTGTTACGAAATACTTTAAATGACAAAGAAATAATTTCCCGACAAAATAATCAAGCAATGTAAGACGATCATTAAGTATTACCTCGAAAGGATTCAAATTCAGGTAGGTGGAGCCTGGACGTAATAAACGATCAATTTGTTGCTTTGATGTTAATACTGAATCTCTCTTCTCCGTTTCTTTCAACTAAAACAATGAATCAAAAAGTTTCTTTTTAAAAAAAAAAATAACAAATAAGACAATCAAGCTCTACAGAAAAAAATCTTTTGAAAAATTCGATTTAGACAGATTAAAAAAAAACGGACTAACGTCGCTGTAAAATCGTTCGAAGTCGGATGGATCTCCCATGCTGCAATGTGAGCCTTAGTACCTTGAGAAATATGAATGACATAAAAATGCAAAGTACTTATATATTCTGAACCATTCAAACTATCTTTTGAACACTAGATACTCTACTTACTACCGTTAAGGACTAGTCATATTATATAAAACAGGTAACATTATCCCACATGTAACAATATCGGAAGATCAAATCATTGCTATCAAAATTCTACCTCAATGTAACCAGTGGAGGTGTTACAAATCCAATAGCATCACTAAGGAAGACAAACTGAAGCCAAAAAACCTGAAGAAATCTAGAATTATTCAGTTTCAATAAATCTTCCAGCTGCCCCGTCATTTCGGTTAACCATATGATTGGAATGTTAAGCCGGATCATGCATCCTTTATTGATAGTACATTTCGAAAAGTGAGAAGTTTTCTCCAAAATTCTTTATTTGACAAGAAAGAAATTTACAAATATTATCAAAGCATATATTAGTGCATAATTTCGATATGAAACAAAACATTTACGAGCAGCGGTGGTAAGTGAAAGCTCACGGTCTAATTAGATCGAAATCAAAATTATGACCCTGAATTTCAAACAAATAATTTAAAAATCGTGAAAATAAGCTTCATGAGTCGATATTGAGCATAAAAAAAGGTAAGATTTTCGGAAATAAAAAAATTTCATATTTTTTAATAACAAAATCAAACTAAAAATCCGAATAAAATTTCAGAGAATGACAATTTCCTGAGCCATCTTATGATGATGATGATGATGAAACAAGCATTAACTAGGTAGCGTCACCACTAAGATCAATTGATATCTTCCGAGTCGAACGAAATTGCCGATAGCGCACCTAAAAATATCTGACTGATCACAAACTGTTCAATTCAAATATTTTTATTGCTCTGACTTACCGACTTACCCATACAAACCCTACTTTTAAGCAGTAGCTTCGCGCTGAAAACTCCAGTCATAACTAATAAAAGATAAATTCTAATTTCGTACGAAAACTCAAAAACCTGCAAAAATACTACTTCCTATCTACTTCAATCGAAATCTTCGATACAAAGTAAAAAAGCACGAAATACAATTAATTAATATATTAAACAAATAGACAAGCTTAATAAATGGATTAGTAACACTAAACCATTATTTGAACTGAGCCAAATGCAATGTAAGTAATCTAGAAGAAATTAAAAAGAACGGAAACGTAACTAACCCCCACTAAATCGAACATCCTTTTCGATGCAATAGTGTTCGCTTTCTTTGGCTTCTCTTTTTGATACACTACTTCACCTATTCCAGCCTGCAATTCTCCCACAATGAATTTAAAATATTCATGGTCAAATTGACAAACAATCAAACGAATCAGTAACCGATTCGTTGACTAGCAGCAACATTTATAACTCTCAAGTTGATGATGTTTGTCTCAGATGGTTTACATCGTCTATCCGAACAAATGCTCACCTGTATAATAAGTTTAGCACATTCATTGCACGGAAATAGGACAGTGTAAATTGTTGAACTCTTAATTGAACCCACAATATTATTCAATATTGCATTCATTTCTGCATGGCATACATAAGCGGATTTATTTTCCAGGAAATTTTCGGAACCTTTGCCCCATGGCAATATGTCATCTGAACAACCAGTAGGCATCCCATTATATCCAGAACCAATAATCCGTTTATCCTGGTTTACAATTACGGCTCCAACCTAAAATCACCAATTCTTATAACGTACCTTCAAAAATTTCCACCATCATTTTTATTACAGAAAAATTATTATTATTAGCGGCCATCAGTTCCATTCCGAACTTTAGCGATTTGATGAATGAGAACCTTTCTACAAAGTTTAGAAACAACGCTTCGATTTCAATATAGAAAAATATTACGGATATTGTGCGAAAAGCAAAAATGAATAAAAAAGCTTATTCTGAAGGGCCTAATATCAATCGTTACAATACCGAAACTTCATACTAATAAAATATAATCAATAAGTGAAATAATGTATTGGTATAAAAAATATACCTGCGTTACTGGATCTTTACTCCGCAGTGCAGCCATATGTGCAACACCCATAAAGTATTCTTCCCACGAAAGGTAATCATTACGTTTGGTAATACTATTGGAACTTACATCAACATACTGATGACCACTAAAAAAGAAACAGAAAATAAAAAAAACAAAGATAAAGTACTGAACCAGAAAAGATCATGAATTATTGGTATGAATTTACGTATGGAAAGCAAATTTCACGAACGTAATGGTGAAGAGCACTTCCTGATCCACAAGATGAATATCCAACAATTCCATAAAGTTATTATCTGTATTCATAAACTTCACTGTATATTTATCTCTGATCAATATATAACTGCAAATTCAATGCTACCTACTATCTAAAACTTCTACGCGTTCAATATTAAACTCATTGAAAATAGAATGGAAAATTTTTCTTTTTTTACAACGAAGTGTACGATTTTTCTTAAACTTTTGCTTAGCTCTTCAGAAGATTAGATTTACTATTTAAATGAGAATCTTATGCTTATTTCTTCAGAAGATATGCCATTTTCTTCTGAAACTTTAAACTATTGCTTATGATTCACCATGCCTCAAGCGTTATGGTAGTCATAAAATAAAATGAACATTTTCCAACAACACCCAACAATTGTTGATATAGATTTTGACAAAGAAACGTTACGTGGCAAGACGTACTTGGTAGATTCTGACACCTGACGGTTGTTCATAAAGATTTTGACAAGGAAACGTTACGTGGCAAGACGTACTTCGTAGCTTCCGATACCCTACCAGAAACATTTCCATCCTCGTTACCCATGGATTCAACAACTGTTTCCATCTCGATATTCTCATAAAATCCAGGAAAAAGGAAACTCCAAACTCTATAACAGACGAGAAAATACACGCATTTTTGCAATTCAACAATATTAAATCGGTGGTAGCTGTCATTTCGCATAGCCCCACAATGAAATTGTACGGTTCACATTTTTTACAAAAAATTCTATGCTTCCGAATTACACTGTTCTATGTATGCCTGTATCTGCGCAAGTACTTCTGCATATCTGTGTATGTCTTTGTATGTGAAGTGTATAGCTGAATTATTTACATTAAATTTCGTTTTTGTTACAGTTATAAATGATACAAGGATGAAAAGTTACTGTAAATGAATAAAGTAAATTATTTGTTCAAATAATCCACCAGTTTGTAAAATTAATTATCTATTTTAATCATTTAAATTCTTCACCTCCATTTTCGTATTGAAGCATTGAAAATTTTGAAAATAATTTTAAGGTGAAAATGTTTTTAATTTAAAAAAAACAAAAATTACGACAAACTACTTCATTAATCTTCGTAGAAATCATCAACTACACGGAAAGATTTAAATGTGTGAACTGAGAAATTTAGAAAAAATCAAGAAAGGTCAATTGTTGTGAAAATGTAATTTGGAGAGTTTTCATTTGTATTTAGCAGATCAATTTCAAATTTTCAAGTGTTCAGCAAGTTTCCGGAACCCAAAAAATGTAATGCTGAAATTTCATCATTCCCATTAATAAATTAAACTGCAAAAAAAAAGTACTGAGTGGGAAATTTTTTAATTGTCACCTTTCTGTGGTTAACCCTTTCGGTGGTGAAAATGGTCAGCAGCGACGATGCGATGTGAGGATTACTGTACAAATTAAAACTAATAAAATCCTAAAATTCTTCAGGATCAGTGTAACGTGACGTGTACAAAACTGTTTTTTTTGTTTTTGTTTTAAAGCTATTATTTTCCACAATAATTGAAATTTGTTCAATATGAATTCAAATTATCACCGCCATTCAAAAATATTATTTTTATTAATTATGACAAAATCATTTTATTCCAATTAAAAAATGCAAAATAAAAATAATATCGTTACTGTAACAAATTAATGAATACATTTGTCCAAGATGAATATTTCCATTTTAGTTTTTTGTGCCAATTTCAATTAGCAGTTAAAGTAACATTAATATTATCATTAGAGTAGTAATTACCATAGCCATTACAGTGAATGCCAATACAAGCATTGTTAATCGGTTTGTCTGAAATTGTTTTCAAAAAAAAAAAATTAAGCATAAAAATTAATAACGCAAAAAAATTAAAAAAAATATCGCCAAAAGAAAAAAAACTTTGCTTTGGCATAAAAAAAAATCAATCGATATTTAATGAATGAAAAATGATTTGCCTTTTTGTTATTTTCGGAATTTTCTATGATAATTTTTCCACCATGATGATATTGTCGACCGGTATATACAACTGATACATTTTGCTGACCTTTTGATGAAGCTTTCTACAAGAAAATTTTAATTACAAATTTTACAACGGTTATTTTACACAAAAAATTTAATTAAAACAATTTGTTAAATTTCATTGCTAAAAAATGGAAAATTTTATGCTTACAGTTAAAAGTAGTAGTATCAAATAACATTGCAATGACTATTGAAGTAAAACAAAAATTTCGAATTCAAAATTAAACTTCCAGTTTTATTTTGTTTTCAATTAAATAAACTTTTTTTCGTAAATTAAATTTAGTCCTTTCGTTTCTTTTTTCATTTACCTATTTTTATCAAACATAGTTTTTTTTTTCATTACCTTATTAATTAGTATTGGCATTTTGCGGGACAGAAAAATCTTACCTCAACGAGGAAAAGTAGAAGCATTGCTAGAAGAAAATAGAAAACATGGAAAATAATTGCAACCCATCTAGCAAACCATACGCGGAAGAAAATTACACTTACAATTATTGCTATTTCTGAAAAAAAAAGAAGTTTCTTTTTCAAATTAATTTAATAATTTTTGTATTTCATAGAAAAAAAGTTTATTACGCATTTAAATTTTTGAGAAGTTTAAGAAGAATTAATATTTTTATCGATCGCAAGCGGCCGGTTCCCGATAACAGACCTTAGCGACGGGTGGGTGGGGGTAAATCTAGTTGCAGTCGCATGAATGCTAGGGCGTACTCCAACGATGACATACATGAACAAGACCTGGTATAATAATCGAATCATGATGAGCAAGGGTTTCTGGCTTACGAACGAAGCACAGAACTGTGACATGCAGACAACGCTCTACAATAGCGGACCCTACGACTACGTGGGACAAAACGCTACGAAGAAGGGAAAGTAATAATTATAATAATAAAAATAATTGGAGTCAACAACATCACAATCAGCCAGCTGCAGAATGCATTAAGTGTTAACTGTTTTGGACGCATAATTCGGTGATATGTCACTTAGTCCTAGATGCTTGGATTGGAGAGTGTTCCACTAGTGATATGTGGATACGAAATACAGCATCATGACTACCTTACTGAGTGCAATACATCACGTAGTCCTAGATGCTTGGGAAGTGCTCGAATAAGTGATCTGTGATAGCAGCATTGTAATATTAGCTGCTGTGTGTTGATTCAACAAAATGAAAAAAAGTAATAATAAAAAATTTTCATTTTTTATTTTTTCTGTTTACCCGGAAATTTAAGTTAATAAATTTGCTAAGCTCTAAAACAAAATCTAATTTTACGTTAATTTAAAATTTTATCTTTAATTTACAAGCAACTTATGCTATGAATTTTTTTTATTTCAATAAGTTTTTTTTTTTATCGCTAGATTATAACTTTGAACTTATGATTCGCTGTAAATGGGAACGGTTTAAAATTCTGTGAATTTTGTCATCAAACAACAGAATATGATGCAATGGGTCAAAATTTAAAGTTGTACACTGTTGAAAAAAATAAATTAAAAAAATCTGTCGAAGAAATAATGGAACAGAGGAATGCGAAGTGAAATTTTCGCATTAAAAATAAGAAAATCGAATTGATTAGCAGTGGAATTTAGGATTGAACAAAAGAAATGGAAGAATAGGATTGGACATGAAATTAATGCGTTAATCAAAAAATTAAACATTCATTTATAAAGAATCATCATTTGGTATAATTATCAAAATATGCTATAAAAGTTCATATGTCGAGAGATTGATAAAATACACATCGAAGGGTTCAATCCCCAGATATGTTATCACCGACGATAGATCTTTGCGACTGGTGGGTCGGGCAGCGATAGTCGCAAGAAGAATGAGATGCAACAGTTTCAAATACCCTGGCTCAAGAATCTCGACAATGGCCTAAGAAGGAAGGATTCTACGCCACCTGGATGAAATAATGAAGCAAAAAGTACAACAAGAAATCGCTTAATCGCTTTAAGTCCAAAAACACAATAACAAGAGAAATGGAACACAACTACAAATTGCATCTGTGGAGCCAGATCTATGAAGACAATGCTCCACAGAAGCGGACCCTGCAATCAAATGAGACAAACGCTAAAACGAAAAAAAAGCTATAAAGGTTGATAACAATGGGATAAAGTAATCACATTTGCTAAAGATTTGTTGTTCAATTAAGGAATATATCAAATGGGAGTGTAGCGAATATCAAGAAGGAAAACTTTTGAAATTAGAAGAAAAAAAGTGTTGAAATGGTAAAAACTTACGAGCCAATAGTAATGATAGAAAACCAACGAAACGATGGAGGCAATTAAAGATGAAACGTGATTCCGATTCAACATCACAACGTAGAAATGCACCAATTGGTTGCATTATCATTAAACCAATTGCTACAGCACCCATCTTGAATTTTTCCAATTTCATTCCGATTAATTTTTGATTGGAATTTAATGGATGGGATTTAGACATGAATATTACCGTTGATTTGATAGGTTATGATATTGAACAAATTTTATTCAATGCTTTTTAGTTTCATTTGACAGCAGAATATATAGTGGTAGTAGTAGTGATATATGCCTTCGGTAAAGAAATATTTCCATTAAGTTTTATGTTTCCGGTAAAGGAGTATGTATTTTATTTTACAGTTCCGGTGAAATCTTTTGTTATAGCTGTTAAATGCTTCCGGTAAAAAAACACTTTTTACAGTTAATTAAAAAGGAACGTAAATTTACATAACTGCAAATTACATCATCAAATGAAAAATTAAAATTTTTCCTGATATTAGTAATTTGTAACAGCAAATTTAGGTGATCAATTTCTTCTAATTTATCCATTTTCATTAATAACTGATCATAAAAGGTGGAAATAACAAAAATAAAAAAATGAACTAAAAAATTTTTATTGAAAAATAATTAATTAGTTTCAATTAAAACTAACAATGGAATGGAATGATCCAGGCAAAAGATTTTGTTGAAACGTTTTACTGATTGTTGGTCCGGTCCATCGCCAATCTTTCCCAATAAATACGGATAAAACACCAATAATAACAATGATAACGGCCAAATAATTTACTGTACGATGTATCTAAAAATTTTTAAAAAAAAAAATTTTTTTTTGAATTTATTTTTTTGGTAAGAATTAGATTGAGAAAAAATTTTTCACAAATTTAAATAATAAAAGTGAAAAAAAAATTCGTGTGTTTCTTTGTAATCCACCGGAAATTTTGAATAGTAACTGGTAAAATGATTTCAAATTTTTTATTTTCAAAAATCGAGAACTTTCCATTTTCAATGCTACCAAACAAGCTTACATGAAACCATATTTGCAAACCAAAAGGTTTAGTTTCAGGCCATTGCTCTCGAAGATATCTTGCAGATGATATTGCTGATGGAACCAATGTCATCCATCCAATAAGCATTAAAATTCCTAAAAAAATATTTTTCCAGTCCATCTCAAATTTTATCAAATATTATCCTTGAATTCATTGAATACAACCACGAAATTAAAATTTTTTCATGATTCTGCCACCAAATTATATCAAAATAATGAGAAAATTATTCGTAAAAATAGAATGAAATTAAGAAAAATTTAAACAATTAAAAAAAAACACACCGTGCAAAATGACCCATTTACGATTCGTATATGGCTTTATCGGTTTTGATGGTATTACATCCATTGATGCTATATTTATTGGTCTTGCAACAATTGATGGAAAATCCTTGGAATCTTCGTCCAATGCATGGATTTCCATTTCTGAAAATTTCCAATCAGATATATTGAAAGTATAAGTAATGGATATTTTTAATGGAATATATTGAAAATAGAAGTAATGGTAACAATTTGATTAAATTTTAATGAAAGTATCAAAATTTTTAATTTTTGCAAAAAATATTTTTAAATAAAAAAAACTGAAAATATAAATAATTGTGGCAAACAAATTTTGTACATTTATCATTTCAGTTATTTCTGCCAAATTTTTCTTTATCTATATTTTTTTCGAACGGAGGGATTTTTGGGATATCGCCCATTTATTATTCGTAATTAATGATTCATACATTAATGCATGCTCAATAATTATAATAATGTCATTTTCAAAATGAATTTACTTCAAACACATACCGAAACACTTTTGATTCTTCAAACAACAAATTCCAATATCAGGTTTTTTAAAAACTGAAATTGTTAAATGAAAGTAATTAATTTTACCTTCATAATTGCTAGTTGTTCCATATGCTAAAAGGAAATAAAAAGTTTGATTTAAATTTGGTGCTTCCATTTCTCCTTCTGGTATGATCTTTTGTTGAAATTTGCAATAAATTGAACCAGCTGTTCGACTAGCTTCCAATAATTCCACATACTTTGTTGAATCCTTAAAAAAAATAAAATAAAATTTTAGCAAATAAGGTAAACTTTAATTGCGTTGAAATGATTGAATTTACTATTGCATTTTGAATTTTTAAAATTTTAACTTACAAAAAAATTTTTTCTCAACATTAAATATTCATTCAAATTTATTTTTAATTCATTAATCATGAATTTCTTCTCTTAAACATACCAGCAAAACAAGAACAAAAAAAAATAAATAAAAAAAAATGAAAAATGAAAGTTTTAATCGCAAGAAAAAAAAAATTCACAATTAAAATAGAAATATAAAATTAGCCAACATATTTTACGATCCTCTCTACAGTATTTGTGTACAAAAAATGGATATAGTTGGAAATGTTTTTTGTTTTTGAAAAATTAAATTTTAGTATTTTATAAATATTTATTTTTATATTTTACAAAAATATAAAGCTAATTTTTAAGCACCTCAACCATAAACCATTCACATGACCCATATTATAGTATTTGAAAAAAAACCTCCTTTTTTTTTACAATCTTAAAAAAAAAAAACGTTATTGTGAATGATGAAAGCTTACCTTAATCATTGCATTAAGCGGTACATTCTGTTTACCTTCATTTTTCGATAGAAATACACCAACTTGATTCATCCCACCAAAACCACAATGTGTCACAGCTTCCTTACCCTATGGCAAATTAATTTTGCACATATTTATGCCTGTATGCACGATGATAATGTTGAGGACGAACAACCAAAACTTCCTTTCACTGTTTTAGTTCAGCAACTATTTGTCCCCATATCATCATTATTCGTATCAATTTTAAATTCTATAGCATATCATTAGTGCAATGGTTCCCAACCTTGTTGGAGGTATACCGAACTCCACCAATTTCATGTGCACATTCACCGAACGCCTCTTTAGTGAAAAATAAATTATGATTTATTTCAAAATCACGATAATTCGGGTGTGTCTACAGTGTTTCCTCTAGCCAGGGAGTCTGTATGAAGCACCAAAGCAGCACATTTTTAAAAAGACGGAGATGGATAATATGAAGCACCAAAGCACATTTTTTAAATCTCACTCAGCGCGCCAAAAGCGCCCCTGCTCTGGAACTCCTCGGGTGGCTCTGCCGAACCCCTAAGATTGCCTCATCGAACCCCTAGGGTTTGATGGAACTCTGGTTGGGAACCAGTGCATTAGTCATTATGATATCTTTGACGAATTATTTCATTGTCTTACGTCATGAACCACTTTTCATGCATCACCAACTATATCAATTTCAAATTACCGCCGTACGTACAATCTTCTGAAATGCTCATCATTGTCTTACTTCATGATCTTTTTTCCTTTTCTTTTTATCTAAACAATAGCTTCAAGTCATTATTGCTCTCGTGTCATTTCTTTAATTTCAATTCATTATTATATCCCTAATTTCAAAAGTTATTCCCTCTATCGTTAGTAAACTGTGTGCTGTTCCAGTTCATCGATTACCATTTCACGTACCATCATTATCCAATATCAATTTCAAGTAATTACAAATCTCTTGCAAACTGTTCATTAACTTAATTGTTGGAAAATCATTTCGCGCTATCCAAATTTCAAATCATCGCCAATTTGTAATTAATTTAAACAGACCATTGATTTATCTTCCGAGAATCCAATTGCTGCATAATTAATTTCCGGATTTGTTGTATTGCAAAATAATTCAATTACAGCCCAATCATTGGACTGTGTTGCATAGCTAACAATTTTTTCACAATCACCCGTTTTCTCACAATTTTCCGGAATGAATATACAAGCCTACAAAAAAAAACAAAAAAATTTTTAAATTTTCATTAAAAAAATTAAACTTTTTTTTTTTTGTTCTTCAAATTCAATTAAACCATGATGTCTTATTTTGTTTTGTTTTTCTACATTATGAAAAGTTCATTTCAAAATTCAATGTTACAGTTTGCTTTTCAAAAACAAAAAACAAAAGCGAAGATCCCCCCTACAACAAGTTATCGAAGTAAGAAAAGCAAAATTTCACCTTACTCTTCTGACATTCGTCTAAATCAACTTGCGAAAAAGATACATTAGCAAGTGCAACAATAACGACAATTATTGATGAGAAAGCGGTTGCATGCATCGCTTCACCACCCGTTTACGATATCACTTTTACTGAAAAAGAAAAAAGAAAAAAAAAACAAAAACAAATTTCCCCCCATTACCGTCATTTGTATTTTCTTGTCATAAATTGTAAAAAATTTTTTTATCATTGAAATGTCGTCATTCAACCAATTGAAAGCATTTGGATCATTTGGTAATTAAGTTTGATGAAAATCTATTGATCAATTGATATTGATCATTGAACCGAACGAAAACTATTGCATAAATATATATTAAAACCCCATGTATAGTTAAAACAGAATTATATACTTGACCACTATTAAAAAAAAGATAACTACCAGGACTAGATAATTCTAAACGTATAATTAAAGATAGCAATGGTCCTATATTTCCTCATCCCAAAAATTACAGGTCAATCGAAATGATATGATAGTTAATGTTATCTATCACATATCAAAATACTTTATCATTCGAAAATTTTGCAACATCCGCAACAAAAGTTTTCATTTGCAAATGTTAGTGTAAATTTTTTGTTACTAATCACAGCCTGTAAATTAATTACCAGGTGCAATGATTTAATGTATTGATGTATAAAAATTGTTTTGTATATAAACCAAGTAATTATCCCTCGAAAGCCCATTCTGCAATCAATCGTCTCAGAAACGATCTGAACACGCTACCTCAAGTCTATTCCTTACCTAGTATTTCTTCGCGCTACCTCAAGTCTATTCCTTACCTAGTATTTCTTCGCGCTACCTCAAGTCTATTCCTTACCTAGTATTTCTTCTAAAAAGCCAACCATCCTTTTTTGGCCTAAATCAACAATTTCGATAATTGAAATGAACTTTCTGGTTGAAAAAGTGAAAAAAAAAAAAAAAAAAACGGTGGGTTGTTAAATACGTCATTTGATATTTGTACAGAAAATTTACTAATTTGTTTACTAAAATTTTTGCTAAAATTACCAATTTGTTTGCCAAAATTATTGCCACGTAAAATATTTACCAAAATTGCAAATTTATTTGTCATTGTAAACAGCTATATGAATTCAACATGAAAAAGCATTTCTTTCCGAATAAGAAAAAAAAAAAAAAAAAAGCTAAAATTTTTATGCAAGAATCCTTTTTGTCATAATTGCCAGTGAAATTTTTTGTAAAAATTTATGCCTAAAAAAAAAGTTGAAAAATAATTTAACTGAGTTGCTTAAACAATAATTATAATTTATTCAATTCAAACAATTCATTGAATAACAATATTTGTCATGAAAAATGAAATCAATTCATGCAAATAGCATAATAGCATTTTAAAAAATTTTGAACAAAAAAAAAAAAAACATTCATTTCAATTTCATTTTCTTGCAAAAATAAAAAATACAAATTTATATTTAATATTAAACAAATTATCATTGTTAATTAATTAAAATAAAATATTTGAAAATAATTTTGTATTCGCCTAATTTTTATTTGCCATAAAATTTCACTAATAATTTGAACTGAAAAATAATTGCAAAAAACTTTTTATATCAAAAAAAAAAATGAGATACAAGCTTCGCATGCATTCATTTCTTTTAATAAAAAACAAAAACTTCTCAAATATTTTAAGCTAAAATTTTGAAAAAAAAAAAGAGAAAAAAGAAAAAAAAAAATTTAATTTTATAACAAAGCAAACATTTAAATGACAATGAACAATATTATCAAAAAAAAAAACTGGAAGTGTGTACTTTGGAACAAATGAGAAATGACACATTTAGCGAAACAAAATTTTTCCTTCAAAAAAAAAAAAAAATGTCAAGTAATTATACTTTAGAAAAAGAGGGATGATGATGGCAAATATTACAAAAAAAAAAAATCGTTTTTCAATTTTAAATTACGAACTAAACAATCAGTTAGTTACTATCAACATTGGGGAAAAAAAAAAAGAAAAAAAAAAAAGATGAATGGAAAAATTTGCTCAAAATTATCGATTGAATTCGATTTTTCTTTTCTTTTTTTTTTTCGCAAAATATTTTTCAAAAATTTTCTTCCCAAAGAATTTTTTATATAATTTTTTTTTTCTTGCTTTTTTAAAAAGTCTTTTATTTTCTTCGTTCAATTTATTTGTTTAAAAAAAAAAAGTCTTAATTCATGAAAAACAAATAAAATTGAAAAGTATTAAAATTTATTAAATTATTCCCAAAAATAATAAATGCTATTTGTTGTTTGTACATTTGAATAAATGCTACTAATGACGTGCAAAATGAAAAATAAAATTTTATGAATAGAAAAATTTCACTTTCTAATTTTTGCCTATGCCTTTTTTAATAGACCAATAAATAATGGATTTTTTTAAAAATGTGAACATTTTTTTATGTAAATAAATTTGATAAATTTTTAAAAAAAAAAGTGATTTTTTTTGGTGAAAGGAAGAAGTGGGCGGAGAGGACATATGTTCGTGAAAAAGGTTAGTGTTTGTTGATGATATTATTGATGAAAAAATTAGCAAAAAAAAAAAAAAAAAAGGAAAAGAAAAAGAAAGGGAAAGAATAAAATAAAACAATAGCAGTAAGCAAACAACAATTAAGGACAACAAGAAAGAAGCAAACAATAAGAAACGACAAAAGAACAACAGCAACAACAACAACCGAAAAGCAATAGACAACAAAAGATATAGCAGACAATAAAGGATAAGAAAAAAGAAATTAGTGATGAAAAATTAATTTCAACATTTTTTTATTTAAAAAAAACATAAATTGACTACAAAAATTTTCCTTCACTATCATCTAATGAAGTGCAAACGTTTTTTTTTTTTAAATAAATAAGTGATGAATAGGAAGGACATTAATGTACCTTTGCCACGTTGTTTATCATTCATTCAGCAATGCCAACGTCAAAGGATAAATGTCAATTTCACTGTCCACCATCTCAACCTGTTTGTTTCAACTTCTTATTGACATATTTATAGTTCACGGTTAAATGAGTGGTAATGAGAGATGGAGAGGGAATAAGTTGTAGTCGTTGATGGGGGGAGAGGGGGGGAGGAGGGGGGATCATTGATGGTAAAACTCGTTTATTAACATTTATAACATGCTTCAAACCAGGTGAAATTGGTATTGAAATTTTCATGTTACTTCAAATACATCAATAAATTACATTAACACAAAAATTTTTTTAACGCTTCGTAAAAAAAAAGAAAAGAAAATTTTCAACTTTTTACAGCAACAAAAAATAAATGAGAACAACAAACAATAACAATGGAAAACAGCAATACTAACAAAAAATAACATAGCTTAGCAATAAAAATAACAACAACAACAGTAACAAAAACAGTAGCAATAACAATAATAACAACAGCAACAAAAACAGTACCAATAACAATAATAACAACAACAAAGACAGTAGCAATAACAACAACAACAAAGACAGTAGCAATAACAATAATAACAACAACAGCAACAAAGATAGTGGCAATAACAATAATAACAACAACAAAGACAGTAGCAATAACAATAACAACAACAAAGACAGCAGCAATAACAATAACAGCAGCAACAAAAACAGTACCAATAACAATAATAACAACAACAAAGACAGTAGCAATAACAACAACAACAAAGACAGTAGCAATAAGAATAATAACAACAACAGCAACAAAGATAGTGGCAATAACAATAATAACAACAACAAAGACAGTAGCAATAACAATAACAACAACAACAAAGACAGTAGCAATAACAACAACAACAAAGACAGTTGCAATAACAATAATAACAACAACAAAGACAGTAGCAATAGCAATAATAACAACAACAGCAACAAAGACAGTACCAATGAAAATAATAACAACAACAGCAACAAAGACAGTACCAATGACAACAACAACAGTAACAGCAACAAAGACAGTAGCAATAACAATAAT
>JABVXS010000414.1:0-33053 GCA_013365335.1 Madathamugadia hiepei
TTCGTATCACTGTCTACTGAAGATAGACAGTATTGATATCTCTATCCAGATATCACTCATCAAGCATTCGATAGACAAAACCAATTCTTAACAGAAAATAAATATTTTTTCTGTACTACCAACTCGTTTATTGACTCGGCGATCGAGTTCATGAGTTTAGATACTTCAGATCGCCAGCCGTCTGATGTTGCTTGCGAAGTGAAATAAATCATGAGAACAATTAGTAGCATATGACTGAATAGCTGTAAAGTTGAAGATCTTCAACTAGAGATCAACCATTTAATATATAAAAAAATAGCAAACAAATAAAATAACAAAAAATCTGAAATCAGCCAATCTTACCGTTAGCCCTTTGAAATGAACCATTTTAATCTCTTTTCTTTTGGAAAGAACCTACATCTTATCCTCAGTCGTGATCTTTAGCCGCTCTCAACAATGTTCACCTTTGTCCTTCTGGATTAAGACATTTCTTATATTTGTCTTTCTGGAATAAATATTTCCTTATATTTGCACTTCTGGAATAAGCAATCCTTTATCTTTAGTCTTTTTTGAATCAACAATGTTTACCTCTGTCTCTCCAGAATGAACTTTCTCTTATCTTCTGGCCTTGAAGAGTGAGCAATGTTTACCTTTGCCCTTCTGGATTAAACGATTCCTAATCTTTGCTCTTCTGGAATGAACAATGTTTACTTTTCATCTTCTCGATTAAAACACATTCTTATCTTAGTTTTTCTGGAAAAACATTTTCTTATTTTTTGTTTTTCTGGAAAACAATGTTCACCTTTGCCTCTCCAGAGTAAGCCATCTCTTATCCTTGCTCTTCTAGAATAAGCCATTCCTTATCTTTAGCTAACCTGGAATAAGCAATGTTCACCTTTGTCTCTCCAGAGTAAGCCATCTCTTATCCTTGCTCTTCTTGAATAAGCCATTCCTTATCTTTAGCTAATCTGGAATAAACAATGTTCACCTTTGTCTCTCCAGAGTAAGCCATCTCTTATCCTTGCTCTTCTAGAATAAGCCATTCCTTATCTTTAGCTAACCTGGAATAAGCAATGTTTATCTTTGTGACTCGGGAATAAGCCATTCCTTATCTTGGCTTTTCTAAAATAAACATTTCCTTATCTTTCGTTATTCTGGAATGAACAATGTTTATCTTTGGTTTTCTGGATTGAACAATACCTTACCTTTGCCCTTCTGTAATGAATAATGTCTGCTTTTGCCTCTCGGTAATAAGTCATCTCTTATCTTTGCTCTTCTGGATTAAACAATTTCTTATCTTTGCTCTTCTGGATTAAACATTTCCTTATCTTTGCTCTTCTGGATTAAACAATTCCTTATCTTTGCTCTTCTAGATTAAACAATTTCTTATCTTTGCTCTTCTGGATTAAACAATTCCTTATCTTTGCTCTTCGGAATAAATGTTTACTTTTTGTCCTTCTGTAATAACAATTCCTTCTCTTTTGTCTTTCTGGAATAGACCACCCTTATCTATTTCCTTTCAGAATAAATTGTTTCTTATCTTTAGCCCTTCTGGATTAAGCCATTCTTTATCTTCAGGCCTTCTGATTAAGCCATTCCTTATCTTTGTCCTTCCGGAATAAGCAATTCCTTATCTTTCGTCCTTCTGGAATGGACAATCTTTACCTTTGCCTTTCTGGATTAAGCATCTTTATCTTCAGCCCTTCTCGAATAAGCCATTCCTTATCTTTAGCCCTACTGGAATGAACATTCCCTATCTTTTATCTTCAGGAATAAACAATTCCTTATCTCTAGCCCTTCTGGAATAAACAATGTTTACCCTTTGTCCTTCCTGAATAGACCACCCTTATCTATTTCGCTTCGGAATAAAATGTTTTTTTATCTTTTGTCCTTGTGGAAGAACAAATGTTTACCAGGACTTTGTCTCCTGGATTAAGCAATTCCTTATATTTGCTCCTCTGGAATATACAATCCTCTGCTCGGTGTGAATTATCGAGTGATAGTGTCGTAGTAGGTACAGTAGGCAAAAAAAAACTGCAGAAACTCTGCCTCAGCTAAATCACTCGAATTTCCTGCAGTGCCAAATCTTCTGGTATTCGAGTGAATAGGTCAAGAACATTTCAGCAGGTTGGTTGGTCTTAAGACTTGAATCGTTTAAGGCCTGGTATCTCTCTGCACGTGATTCACTATTACCTTGGAGAAAACTTTTGTGTCAAAATCTTCATGTTCTGCGGAGGTTCGTAGCTCGACGTGCATTTCTCATATTGCTTCTTACGAACACCGAATTCCGATAGGTATTTAGAATTATTTGGTAAAAAGGGAACTTTTTTTTGGCTCCCAAGTGAGTGGCATGGATAAATAGGAGACCACAAGGAATACTGTAGTCTAGAAGAACGTACCCGAGAGGAGTTACGTTTTTCGCTGAGGCACGGCAACAGAGAAGGAATAAACTTGAATCCATCCTTTCTTCAATTCTAGAACATGGAGAACAACTTCTGTAACTGTAACGCTAAACTATTTGGGTTCAGAACACATAATATGTTAGGAATATTTTGCGAGAGGCAAAATTTCTAGCATATTTTGATCCATTTATTGCCAAAACGATAAGCTTGATCGTTTGAATTAGTTCAGTTCGGATAAGTCCGACTGACCATATAATTGGTCCACATGCACTAAACGAAAATCAACTTGTGTGTTTCATAATGTTTGATATTATTAATATCTAACACATACTCGTTAAAACCTTGCCTCCATCGATACCCCTTCTTATGCAAAAAAAAATTCTTATGCACCGAAAGTTTAATTATCCAAGTGTGAGGCATTCCGGAATCACTCAAATTTTTAATTCGAACATTGATTTTGCATACCTCCAGCTAATATCGTATTGCATATGTAATGCAGATACAATGATGTCGGCAATAAATAACAACACAGCTTGCAACGAAGTAGCTGTTTGACCAGAAATAAACAAGTTTTCTCTTTAGCACACAATTTAAATTCTCTAATTCACATCTAATCCTTCACGACAATAGATAGGAGTGGTTCATTCCAAATAAATGAAAATGAATAGCAATTTCAAAGAAAAAATGAAGATTCTACATTTGCAAACCTTTCACACATTATGCACAAACTTTCAGGAGTCTAACGATAAAACTGTATGCTCGTATTTTATGGTCAGCACTTCGTCTGCTTAGAAAACGATACAATTGGTCAGAAGCGAAATATGTAGAGAACAAAATGAAACATGCAGTGAAAAGCTAACCACGCGTAAAGCAGTAAACAGCAAAATTTATTTATAAATCATCGTTTAGTAATAATTAATTCGAACTACGCATATTCCTTGGGTCTAATATGTGCAATCATTCTTTAAGTTCGAAAAATTTAAACATGGTAAAATTCGAGCAATACTTCACAGTAACTTACAGACCGTTTGCAAATGCAAACATGTGGGTAAAGACAATGTGTCCAAGTTAAAATCGGAATATACAAATGGTTCGGAATTAAAAGGTGCCAAATAAGTACCCATCATGATTAGCGTGTTCTGAAATTGTTTTTTTTTATTGAATAGCAAACGAATTCTATTTGAAAATATTTTATCGCTTACGAGTTGACTAAGTTATATGGAATGAGAAAGAGAACTTACAAAGTCAGAATCTGTTCCACCACTTGCTCTCGTCCTAGCATTCAATCTTTCGGAAACTTTAACCAGGGATTCAGCGCTTAACCGCCCTTCTTCGAAACCATCGGTTGGAGTATAATGTTGCAAAATGGCAATAACCTGTAATCACAACAAACAATTATAAAATGTAAAAAAGATATGATGACCGATCTTTTGCAATGCAAAGAAACACACAATTTAATGCTCTTTATCGTAGCAATTGAAAAATACTAAGGGATACTGCAAAAACTATCGTATTCTGACAGTTGCAGTTTAAGTTTAGGTGCTACAAAAATGACACAAATGTATGTGAACAAACTGCATCAAACGTCGCTTTATCTTTTTTCGGTGGGCTAAAACGGGAAGTAAATTAGGTTATGCACTGCACTGAAAACATAAGCTTTCCTTTTCCGCTTTTTCTCGGGATGAGTAATAGAATCCAGCTCACCTGTTTTGGCTTCAATTTTGAAGTCATTTCACCACACAAGGTATCTAGATTTGATTCATCTTTTTTGGATTGCAACAAATGAGATGCCTGCACCAACGGTTCCAAAGTTTCACGATGTACAGATAGTTCATTGGCATAAAGCCATGACTGTACTTCGGTAACATTATGTCTGCAATGAGTGAATTAATTCAAATAAGTTCTGAAGATTCTCATTACGAAGATAAATCTACTGAAGCATATAAAAACGAAACCGAAAAATAGCTTGTGTTTTCTTTAAATTTATAGTGTTCAATTAATGAAATATAGTTTACTTGATTTGTATAGCTTTCTCGAAATTGCACAACTCCTTCCTAAACATTAAATGATTTAATGCCAAAGCACAAATCCAGTAGGTTATTTGTCCAAATACTTGCTCCACTAGCACCGGATCTGCACCATACACCCTGAGTTTGTCTCGAATGAGACTCAGCTGAAAATAATGATGAAATCACGCAGAGATGAGACTTGATTCGCTACACTCTAACGAATATAAAACCTTACTGAATGGAAAGTTTTAAAATAAATAATTGAAACAAGAAATCCACACCAACCAATTCAATCAAATCATCTAAAGCACGCTGTGAGCTTTTCTCCTTTGTTGACTCTTGTCGTTCGCTATTCTTTGTTTTGATAATATTCACCATTTTTTGACTCGATTCATGTTGCAATATAGCGGGAACTACCAAAGTTGAGATATTTCACTGATTCAAAAAGATTTAAATATTTAAAAACTGATTTTGGAATGATTCCTCAGCTCAAAGAAAGCGAAACTCATTCCACGAAGGACTAAAACTTCGTTTTAAAAACTGACCTATTTTTGGCGAAATTATTGGTTCGATGACTCCTTTCAAGAGATTCCGAAATGATTCGTCAACTCGAGCACGAAGCTGATTCCGCAAAGGACTAAAATCAAAATTCCGCATTCGCTGGTTATTTTGTTTTTCCGAATTTGCTTTATACCATTCCTGAAAGAGGAAAAGAATTAACTTTGCCAAATTTTGAACATAATAATGATTATAACAAAACTGTTCTCTTAACAGGAGAATACTTGCTGCTTCAGAAATCCGTTGAACATTTCAAAAAGTTATTTAAATTCATTCCATTGTGCTTACGTTATTATTTTCACCGCTATACTGCCGTAGAAGATTCAATAAACGCCACAAATTAACCAACCACAATGACAACAAATCCATATCACTTGAATGCTAAAAATGTTGAAATTTTAAAACTGAAGGATAAGATGGTGATGAGGCGGAAGTTATAACTAAGTTCTATCACAGCAATGTAGTGCTGATGTTTGCTAATCACTCGGAACATTACATATGGATTTCTTCATTAATCAAAAATTTCAGTCCTTCATTCAAAATTTCCGTATATTTCTCACTTGAGCTTCATGATTTCTTTTTCAGCGTTAAGGGACGTAAAATTCGAAAAAAAAGCATTTCATTTATGTAACTGCAATATCATATTGTATAATTATATCAGAATCGATCAAAATGCTGAAGAACAAGCAAATACGTTCATACAGTGAAATGTGAATTTAATAATCTCAAATGATAACTAACAGCTAGTGTATCCTTCAGTACCACATGAATAGCCGAGAACAGACTGATGAGGCCTGCTTCGTCCTTAATATGATCATAGTACCGAAAGGCTGCCAAAAGAAGATAGGCTGGTAAGCAAGGTGTCAACAGCCGAGCAAGTCGTGGCTTCAAATCTGTAAGCTAATATGATTTGGTAGATTTAATTCAAATAGACATTTGCCTGTTTCACTCATTTTTTCCTTCAAAATTTTCAGCCTCATGAAAGCTTGTTATCAAGAAATATTACTGCATTGATTTTCAAGATTTATGAATCTTCAAATTTACTTAATAAATATGACCTACCACAAACAAGTATCCTTGTAAATTCCGGTACATTGAAAACTTCTAAAAGTGATGAATGTTCAACGATTTCTTTCTTCAGTGTTTCCAGTCGAATGATATCCGCATCGGAGGTATTGTCTGAAATAATAAATAGGCGTACTTTTACTGATTTAAACTAAACGATTGAAAGTACCAAAATGTGCACCGAATCATCAGGACCGAATCCAAATTCCTATTTAACTCACGATAATTTCCTCAGTGGTGTTGAAATATCGTTTTAATGAATTGAAGTTTCTGAAATAATGGCTACAAAATCTAACCAAATGAAAAAATCCTTTGTTCCGAACACCCACGTAACCGTGCCTTGGACGCAGAAAGTTCATCGGATTGACGATTGATTTTATCTTGCAAACTCTGAAAATTTACAAATATAACTAAATACGTATACGTAAGTACATGAGCCGAAAAGTCCCTAACAACCTTGTTCTGTGTCTGATGAAACAAGAGTGAAATAAATTGGTCAAGTCTAATCAAGTTAAAACTACAACTGACATAACTGGTAGTTTTTGAAAGCTATGGTTTCCACTTCCCAAATAATTACTATGGCAATAAGCAACTTAATCCAACTCATTAAAAATTAAGTTTTAAGACCTCTCCTTTTTTCAAGGATCAAAACTGAAACTATAATTAATATACCAAATTTTCAGATACCAACTGATTTAATTGCTGATGGATATCTGATATTGCTTTCACTGTCAAGTGGTTATCGTCTGCTGATCTCTGCAATAATTTTTAAATATCTACTTCTCATACACAAATGTTTTAAATGACTAAATTTTTAACAAAAAATGAACGAAACCCTCATCTTCCAGCTATCACTTATATTAGATGTTCTACTTCATATCTTATTTGTATTTATTACAATCAAGTCAAACATGTACTTTTTTTGGAAATAAACTGCGAAACAGTCAAGTAGGATGATTTATTGAAACTTACACTTCTGGGATGCGATACAGCATCACCACTTTCAAGATCATCAGTAGGGAATGTTAATTGATAGAAATAAGAGGAAGTAGAAAGACAACTTGAATTATGACTGGTGGAAGAATGCATGAAAGGAACCGTCAACTTGGCTCAAACACTTCCAAATTGTCTCATACATAACCGTCTCAACGATGACCGGACGGAGTGCTTGTTATTTAAATCTATAAATGAATGACTCACAAAATGAAAAGACTGCAAAAATATCGATCAAAGGAATTCGACTGAATCATTTGCAGCAATAACGAATAATTCACAGCAACTGTAAATTTTAAAGTAACGCTAAACATTTTCTGATAAAATAATAATAATAACTAGATCTTTGAAAAGAAGGAGAAGAGGACCCAAAAAAAATTTTTTCATTTGTGGCATGGATTGAGGGCAATGTATGAATGATACAGTAGGTATTTTATTGCTATGAAGAAAAAAGAAACATGAAATGAAGTCAATGAAATTTGACAGTTCATAGGAACTAAACATTGTAAATTCGGTGGAATAGACTGTAAAGTGAAAAGACTGTATGTAAAGATACTTAGGAATAGAAATGTGATTTCTTGATCGTGAAAAGAGATATATACTGCTGATAATGTCATGCGTATAAGATGATGATGATGAAAACTGAGTTGCACTAGTGGCACTGGATGTATCTATGTGTGCATATGTAATTGCTGTTATATCATGGAACCCATTTAATTGTCACCTTTACTGTATTGTATCATTTCATCACTTTAACCCATACGTGTCAGTAAGTAACAAGAATGTGACTTCTAACAAATCACTAAATGAGAGCACCGCAATTATTCACCTCTGAACTACTCGAATTATTAACTAACTCGAACACCAGAAAATTAATAAACGATTAATTTGGAAAAATGATTTAGACGTACTGTTATACTTGTACATAACATGATGGGCAATGAAAAAGAAATTTGGAATCATTTCATAACAAAATCAAAATTTAATGAAAATTTTAAAATCCAATGAATACTTGGGAGATACGACTGGTAGATGATTATATGAAACGGACGATAAAAGGAAAATATTACAAAAAAAAAGGTGGGAAACAGATGGATTTAATAACTCAACCCGACAAAAGCAAGAATGAATGAATTTTCGAAAGAATTCATGAATAACAGTGGTGAACGGAAAATAGGTGAGAGGAAGAGAAAGGGATGACGAAATCATGTATCTTGTGGTTCCATACTATCGATAAAAATTATCGGCCCATTTATCCATTCTCACTAACCGTAAAAGGTAAAGAACGGAGTGAGATCAATGGCAGAGAACTCTGGAATATTTTGACAGAAATAGCTCACATCAAGGATGCTTCTAAATAACTTCCAGTTCTGGCTCATTACTCCTCATCCAGTTATTTGATATGAAATGAAAAAAAGTAACTTTGGAATGACAGCAATTATTACCAAACTTGTTTCATAATTCTACCATAATTTTTTTGTAATAAACTTGATGAAACTCTCAAAAAATATTCCCTCCATAATAATGAAAAGAAACATAGCATTATCTGATATTTTTTATTTCATGCTACAAATTTGAAATGAGGATGACAGTTCAACATTCACTTCATCAGTCTAACTTCTCCTCTCATAAAATTGGCCTCTTTTAAAACCATCTATTCATTTTTACTGGAGATGAATTAAATTTTAAAATGTAACCTATAAAAAGTGATAGCGATTGGTAAACATCAAAAAAATTTGAAAAATTAGCTTGAAAATAACATGAAAGATCTAAAACTCCACTTCAATGCTACTGACTAATCTAATAATGTCTTATTAGTTATACCACACAGTTCACAATTAACTTTTTAAAAGAGAAAAAACATTCCTAAAGTGATTTGTAATATTGAAAAAATCATTTCTATAAATGAGTATAAAGGATGAAAGAGAAAATTTGCTTCAATAAGCTCCATTTTCATTGCTTTTTTATACCCATACATAAGTGACGAGTGCCTAAACGACCTGATAACGTGGTTTGATCACTACTACTACACTCGATATAACCATAATTAGTACTGATAGGGAAAAATTTTCTTTCTGAAAGCGTCATTTAGCACTGTGATTCACATGCTAGCTACTTTTTTGAGCTTATCAGAGAGTCAACCTAAGTTTGGCTAAATTAAAATTTTACATCAAGGCCTGTTTTCCGCCATGGTTTCGCGCAAAGATTATTTATTCCGGATGCTGCTAGTTCATTTAAACGATGTTCCAATTGCTCGATTTCCGCATTCTTTCCGGTGATGGTATGCGATAGCACTCTGAAATTTCGACTTTCAGCACGACTGCAAAACGTTATCTCATCAAATGTAAAAGGCTGCCAACTTTGACCAGCCTAAATATTTACTGCGTTAATAACAATAATTCGTAAATCATTGGAACTGTTAGCATGAAAATTCAGATGAAAACCTATGAAGCTCTGATAACAAATAATGATTAATGCTTATGAAATGTCTACAGTACGATTACAAAGAATTATTACGCACTGCACGTGTGACTTCAGTTGCCGACATTGCCTTTCCAAACTCAATTCTTCGTCTAAATTAACATAGCAGTCATCATCGCCTTGAATAACTGACCATTGGCCACTCTTTCGATGTGAAGCGTGAGCTCGTTGTTCGAATCGCGCTGCCAAAATAGATCGCAATTCAACTGCTTCTTCCCGGCGTCTCAAAAAACACCCAATTTACACCGCTACTCTTACAGTAATTTAAGACTTGAATTCGCTGGATATAAAGGTGAAAACTTCACGTTTTTTTAATACCTAATTTTCGCACATAAAAGTCTGTGAATAAAAACATTTTGCATACCATGAAATTTTATACAAATGATTGCGATTTTCGCAGCAAGTTTAATATAAATAATTCGCTCACTTACCGATCATTTTCTTCCAGTATTTTTTCAATATATGATCGAAAATTCATTGATTCAGAGCTATTTTGCATTTTCTCGTTAAGTAATTGCACCATTTCATCTTTAAGTTTGACATAGGACAATTGCAGCTCCTGGAAATTTCTACTTTTTTCTGCCATCTAATATTTTCTTTTTAAAATATTTCATTGAAAATAATTCGAGCATTTGCTTTCACGCAGCTTCTCAAACCTGAAAAAATCCAATTTTTGAAGATCGAAAATTAAATACAACATACTTGCATTCGCTGCGCTTCAAAAACTCGCGAAGCGGCCCGTCTATCCCAATTTTCAATCAACATATTTGAATCCATTACTAATTTCAAATGGTCATTTTCTCTTGTGATTTGTTCTATCCTATAAAAAAATTCTCTTCACATATCTAGAAATAATGACAAATTGAAATTGCCTGAGACACAGAACTGAATCACAAAGTTAAACATAAATGATCATTTAGGGCAATACATAAGAAAGTTATAGTTTTTTTATGAATACATCATGATAAAAGTTGGATTTGCGTAGTCGAAAACCGAGAAACAGTTTAATGCAGCAATTTATCACTAGAGCCCTCAGATAACCATACCTGGAGCGAAGCGCGTTAATACCATGCTGTTGCTTCAGTATAAGGACCAATTTATCCACTTCAATGTCATCTAGGTCAACATTAATCACTTTACCATTGGTACCAACAACTTGAATCGGCTGATTAGAACTTTTTTGGATGAGTTTTAAACCTGAAAATATGTTGCCCCATTGTTTTTTAATCAGGTTATGGACATTGCTAATGACGAAAAAAGTCGTCGTAGTAGTCACAGAACTAACCATATTTCTGTTCAGATAAATGCTTTGATCCTGATCATTAGCTAAAAAATGCTAATGCCATATTACACATTACAGATTAGAATTATTTTCAATGGTCAATTGCATCATCCGAAAATTTTCAGTATGAACAAATTTTTACCAGTTTCAAGGACATCAGATACAAAATAAATCGATGGTGGATAAAGGTATTTAGCATCATTTATATCTGGCTGGACAATTATTGTAAAATCCTCAAGAGTGCAAATTTTTACGCAAAAGAAGATTGGTGTAGGAATAGTTAAGACGTGCAAGAGCAGAAGAATGGAAACGCAGTAATGGAGCTGTGAATTAAGTTTTTAAAAAAAAAATTTACTTCCAGATTGACTCAATGCTGGACTAGCCAAAAGATTTGCATTTTCAAGCAACTGTTCACGCATTTGTGATATTTCTTCCTGCGATGCTAGAGAACGATTTCGTTCTGTAACAGGAAACTGTATTATTACAAAATAAAGCATGAATTTACAAACGACTCAAATTTAAAAACTTTTTAGCTTTCCATAGATTTAAAAAATAAAAAAGATCGGTAAAATTCTTAATTAATACAGAATTTCGCCATAAATATGTCTTAGAAATGTTATACATGGAAACGTTAGTTACCTTTGACTAGTTCAGCATCCACCAGTTTTTTCTGTTTCATTAAATTATTGTAACGAGCACGAAGGCTAGACAACTCGGCGTTCAAAGCATTCAGTTTAGTAGTTGCTTCTTTACATTCCTAAAGGTTTTAACAAAACATTAAACAATAAAATCATCTAAGCGACCTTCTTGACACGAAAGGTACAGTCTAAAATGTTCAGTCCAATAATCGCTACGTTTATCATTCTATATTTTCATGTTTTATCAATTTTTTCTCTTAGATATTAAATACTAAAAGTGCATTTCACATGACTGCGCCTTTCAAATACATGCATCGTTTGTTTAAAGCAAATCAACGAAAATATATCGAATAAAACATCGAAATATGATTTCGCAAATTAAAAAATTACCATTTCCAGTCCATTCTTCGTATTTTGGAATTCCTCCTCCACTTTAACATTTTTTGCTGTTTCTTCTTTTCGAATGGTTTCTAGCAATTTCACTTTTGCTTCCAAATCTTCCGCATGGGCTTTGGTAGCCAGTAGTGCGCATCTGTAACGACAACAATCCCTATATTGATATTTATTTATAAAATATTAATTAGATTATTCAGATCATTCATTTAGAAAAAGCAACGTACAAGAAAAAGAAATGAAATGAAATCTAAATTTCAGAAAAAAAAGCAAATGCAATATTAAATTTCTTCAAAAATATCACTTACAAACAAAAATTAAGTTTAATCAGAGAACACAGGAAAGAATTTAATTTATAATAAAGAACAATTAGACAGCCCAAATAAAACCTCTGTGTTTCCAAGTTTGCCATTTCTACCCGCATTTTATCAGTTTCTGCCGAAATTATCCACAATCGACTATTTTCTGCAGCCTGGATCAAATCGCAAAAGAAATTGAAATTCAAAATTTCCAACTTAAATTTGCTGTTGATCAAAAGTTTTTGAACTTACAACATTCTAAACGTTACGCTTGTAGTTTCTGAAGAGATGGATTTATTTACATAAATTTTCCAAAGTTCCTTGAGATCTATCAACTCTAGACACAAATTTCCATAAATGCTTTAATATTCATCCATCCTAGTGCCATGCTTAATAAATCTTATATTTCCAAGAAACTCGTTAATTCCTAAAATCATACCATAAAGTCAAGTTTCTGCTGCAGCGAAATGATCTTATTTTCAAGACCTTTATTTAATTTCTGCAAATGTCCCACAGATCGAGCTTCAATCTAAAAAAAAGTTGTGAAATAATATAGCTTCAAAATTATTTCATGGAATCAATTGTTCCTACATTATTCAAGCGTTCCGGCTCGAAAATTCCAAAAGCATTACTTATATCGCTTCTCATCTTTTTTAATTCTGGAACAGGAACAGATTTGAAAACAAAGAAAACTTGTTTTTTTTGAAAGTTCTGATAAAAGTATAAGAAAGATGCATAAACGAATTAATACTGAGATAAAGATATGCTTTCCTGTAATAATGCTTTGGACCAACACTGACCGCAGTAAGTCAATAGAAGTGTCATCAATACTTTATTCACTTTCTTTAATTACCAGACCATTAATCGATAATTAAAGAAACTTGTTCTTTATGTATTTTCTTAGCTGGTAGTTGACTGAAGTATTATGAATAATGAAGAATAGATGGAAGTAAACAGATGCAAACCTTCAATTCACGTAGACGTCGCCTTGCAAGCCACTGTCGCACCTGACATTGTACCATGATGACCTTCTTGTTCTGCTCGACCTTATGACGCCTCACCAGCCAACCACGAAAATACTTTTGAATTAAAATTGCTTTCTGCTCATACCGCAGCTAAAATCTATTCACTATAAATTATACTGTTCGTACGATTTGTCCACTTTTCTTTTTTTTTTGCTTTGATTACAAACTAAAAAAATCACTATTTGAAAATAAATTAAAATTCCGGATTCGATTGTGTTAAATTTTCTTCAAATTTCACTTATATGACTTATCGAAATTTAATTCTGCGAGATGATGACGGATAAAAATGCAACTAAGAAATACAATGGAAATGAAAATTTGTTTTAACAATTACTGCAAGACAAAACACTCGTTGCATTGAAGTTCTGACTGAAAGAAATCAACTAAACATAGAAATATTTGACAACTACATAGTTACGGCCGATTTCCAATGAATTTTTCAAATTATATATAAGAGCAAAACTTTCACAGATTAACCCAATTTTCCCCAAGAAAATTGCTAAGTTTGCTTTCCAAAAAAATTGAAGTCATCAAAAAGACAAGGAGAATAAAAGTTTTGAATTAAAAATTCCAAATAAAAATATGAACAGAATTTTTTTCATCACATATGCAAGCTTTGCACAAGCGTACCGGTAGCTAGTTCAAAATTCATTAAGCAGATAACCAAATGATTAAAAAATTACAGCCACAGATTATATCAGGATACAACTTTCTGAACGAACTCTTATAACTTCAATAATCACTGTTATCAATATCCTTCATGTCAACACGGAATAAAAGAAAAAAAACTTAAAAATAATAAACAAAAATTCATGAACAGATCAAAACGAAGAGTATCGCAAAAAATCGAAGATTATTACGAAAAACTTTCACTTCGACTTCAAAAATTAAATCAAAGTCTACAGATTCCAGATTTTAAAACAGCAGATAATTCACAATCACTCGGAATTCCTCATTCACAGAAAAAAAGGAAACTGAACAACAAAAGTGACAGAATGCATCACAATGATTATTTTTAGAAAAGAAAATGACCTTGAAATTTTCGCGTAACTTTAATTGGCCATTGAAAATTCACAGAAATAACACGGGAAGCACCGAATAATCAGCCGAAAGAACAACATTATGCAAACAGCTTCAAATGATTGTTTACATCATCGATAAAGTAATTTGGACAAGGAAAAAATTTTTGTTGCGATAGAATCAATATGACCTTAACCAGAAGGGCAAAATTTTGTTAGAAAGCGACAAAGATAATGGTTACAATCTGTATGTAATTATGCAATGATTTGCCGCATTAGGCATATGATTCTGGGTGATTTGTAAATTATTACCATATCAGAGGTAGAATAATTATAATTGTTGAAATTATTGTTAACTGCAAACGATTGCAGAACACCCTCGTTACTAATTTTTTATGGAATTTTCAGCGGTTTTACCATTCTATTCGTGAACAAGAGTTTCTGGCTTATGGACGAAGCAGAGAACTATGACGTGGAAACGACGCTCTACAATAGCGGACCCATCAACCACGTGGACAAGCGCTAAGAAGATCATTCTACTTATAATAACTCCATCTCTTTCCACAAAATTTGGAGATTTATAGAATTATCAGAGATTTAACCTTTTCTATCCTTCGACGTACTAAGAATGCTCGGTAATGGGTCTGTATCATGGTAATAACTGCTTTCAGCAACTTATAACGTCTCTGCGCTACGTAACGACGAAATGCAGTTTGTATGCAAACTGCAGCATAATACATCTGAAGGTATTTCACGCGCCTGTATACCAAGAATGCACGTGTACAAGCCTATAAAAAATTGTGCACTTGATAAACTTTATAAATCGACTTTAGATCTGACATTTATATATTTCATATAAATGAAGAAAATCTAGATGAAAAATGACGGATTTACAGGGAAATACCTGAATTTTGAGTAGTGATTCCTTTAAATGTTGATATTTTTTCCGAGCAGTATAGCCTCTCCAAATTTTTTGAATCAAAATCGTTGAATTCATTGACTTTACATGAAGTAATCTCTCCAATAAAGCTATTTGCCCAGTTCGGAAAAATACTTTTGTTTTGCCTAAGGCATACATTTTATTCTGCAATGTAAAATACTTAAATATTACTGATAACTAGAGAACTATCCTATTCCATGCCAAGTTATTAATTTTTTAATTTTTTTTGAAGAAATTCGTGACGATCTGCCAAAACTCAATGATTAGATTTCAAGTTAACTAAACTAATCAATATTATTCATACGAGGATTATTTGGATGAAAAAGGATGAATGCAGTCATCAGGAAGAAGACAAAAACAATTTCAATGCTAAATGATGACAAAAAATGGCAAAATAACGTTGATAAATTGTTAAAGATCGTCGCAAACAATTGTTCTAAGCTAAGATATTACCGTGCATTCAAAAAGTTTACCTTCAGATATTTACTACATGATTTTTCTGCAAAAAGTTTCGGATCCTCAACCCACAACTTTTTTTCGAGATAGAGGACACGATACCTACGCGCAAAATCTTCATATAGCCACCTACAAAAAGACTACAATTAACCATACATTCAGATAATTTCATTTCGTATATGCAAAGATTGTCAGACATGAGTGCTCTAATATTTTATGGCCTATATTTTTTAGAGATAGTTTCACACTTTGTCATGTGCTTTAATCAAAAATTATTTAATGTTAATATAGCACTGAATAAATTAAATCCGCAGAGGTCATACCTTGAAGGATATCCGGCAGCTGATATGCGCACTGTCTCGAGAACTCCGCAAGCTCGCAATTGTTGGACAGCTCGTTTAGGTTTCAAAGTAAACGGCAGCTTGGCATCATTTGGTTTGATGCAACGTACATAATGTGGCCGTGTGCTGTTCAGCACTACAACTAGTTCACGCAGTGAATCTCGAAACTGCAATTTAAACTTTTGTGCAATAAAACAACGATAGATTGAGGAATTCGTACAGAACAATAAACTTGTCGGATATTTCCTGTTAATCTCTTGAGCTACTACAATCAGGCGGTAATTTCATTTATCATGCACAGTCTTCACTAATTGCACTCACTGATAATAAACAATTAAAAAATTTCATCTCTCTTATCTTTCCTTACCCTGCAATTACTTTTAGGAAAATTGCATTTAAAGAAAGATAAAAGGGTTCAGGTGAAGGATAATGGATTTTCATAAGTCATCATTAAAGTGGGACAAACATATATGTAAGTCAAAACGAAGACCTAAATTAAAAAAAAAAAAAACAATAATTCAGTTCAACTGAAAAAAAGAAAATGCTGTACTATACTTAATATAGCAGGGTTCGCAATTGTACCTGGAAGGAAACAGATTTCCTTATCGAATTTTTGGCACTGATTATATGAGAGCTACTTCCACATCTCAACGATTTTTCGCCATTTACATCAGCCAGTATCTCACGGATTAAATGAAACTGAAATTTTAATTAAGAAGTAAAATTAATGCTTGCGGATAATCTTACTAAATGTTAAAGAAATTGCGTCAAGCGTTTCAAAATATTTAATAGTTGAACTAAATCAGAACTACGACAGTACCATATCGAGGCAATTAATACCTGGGGCTCAACAGCAAAGTGAACAAATTATCAAAAGAATACTCTTTCAAATGAATGAAATAAAGTACTTTTTAAATATCAATACTAGCCTTGCTATTTTTCATAACAATCAGCAACTGTTCGCTAATTGTATCCTTATTCTTCGCTAAGAAACCGTCAACATTATAAGTAACATCGGCAGCAAAATGTCTGATTATAAATGTAGGATTCTGAAAAAAAATTTTTCCAAAGCCAAATTTTTTAAATGCACGAAAAAATTGCCCATATACTACAATCTAAGTCATACTTTTATCTTCGGTAACTGGAAATGCTGCGTTTTTTTGAGTGTTTGACATCCTCGTAGCCTTTCAAGCCAATCCTTGTCAGTTCCTTGACCCATCTAAATGAATTTACTTTCATAACATTTGATACATTTATGTTTTACTTGAAATAACGCAAACGCTTCAAATAATGGTTCGAAGTATATCAATAATGGTATTTAATGTACACAAAATTTTAAAATTTATTGGTATTTTAAAGCTTATTTGAAGCGTTTGCGCACAGGTTACAATCAGTGAATGATTTGTATAAACTGCTAATTTGCCCGAATTTACTTATTTCGGCATAATTATCTTTATAAAATTACCTCTGTTCTGTGGCATTTATTATCAAATATTCGATTAAAACTACACCTTACACTGCTCATCAAGATAATCGATGATACCAGGTCTGCCTTCTATCAAATCGATACATGGCTGATTGTCGTGAAATTCAATTCTTATCCAGTCTATTTCTTCCCTTTCATATTCCGATTGCTCCATTTTGAAGACATGCTAAAGTTTGATTGAAAAAAATAAAGATTTGAAACAAAATTTTTGCAGTTATGTTTTTCCATATAACAAATTTTCAATCTTTTTTTACCATCAAATTTCGAAAATCCCAGAGAAATATTTCTCTTTAATCTTGCTCCAATTTTAGCAGAATCTTTTGTTCGTAAAACACACGAGTCAAGAAACAATCTTGTAATTAAAAGCTATGAATATGTGAAAATAAACATAGGATTTCTATAGTCAAAAGCTGAATTGCTAAATGCCAGTATACATTAGTAGAACAAAACAAAATTATTAACCAAGTTTGGGATGTTTTTATTAAAAGGCATATCGAGCTCACCTGACAGAATTGCTGCTGCAGCTTTTCATTTGCATAGTTAATGCAGAACTGTTCGAAACTATTAATTTCCAACGTTTCGAATCTGAAGAAAAAAACAAAAAGTTTCGGAAAAATTCATTTAAAAAGTCGAGCAAATCAAAAATGTCAACTTTGAAAAATGAATTGAACAAACCCGTAGATGTCAAGTACACCGATGAATCGTTCATTGTGTTTTAATTTGTTGCTTTTTATTTCTGTTCTTAAAACTTCATTAACGTTCTTCACTATCGAAGAGAACGCTGCCGCATAAAGCATCTTAACCAAGCCATCCCGACGTTCTATTGCCTTTATTATTAAAAGGTCAGATATTTTATAGCATAGTGTTATTCTGCAGTCAAAAACGGAAAAATGAAGTGGTATCATGCAAATGACTGTATGTAATGTATTGGACTGGATTCTGGGAAAAGTACAGCATTACAGTTTCCCAAAAAGCAAAAATCAAAGGATCGCAAAGAAAACTAACCTCAGCAGTGGTCAGTCTTTTTCGAACGGATTCACCTCCGGCAAAAATTTCACGAGTAGTTAACCACAAACACAAATTTTCTTCATTTATTTCATAAATTTTTTCACACAACTGACGCATAGTGTTCAAGCTATTTTTCTTAAAGAAAACTGCGGATCAAAAATTTTAGTCACAAATCTCTTAATTCATTTTTATCGGGATAAAATTGCTATGATATACAAATTTAAAAAAAATTCTTTATTATTTTAAACAATTTAGCTAACTGAAACATTTCATCAATTGGTTTATTTGAGTTTTCAGAGATTGTAGTGCTGTTGGCCAACAAGAAAGCTAGATTGTACAGCAAAATAAGATTGTTTAAAAATAATTAAATTTCAACCAAAACTTCTTAAATTTAAGGAATCCAACGAATGCATAAATGGAAATGCATAAGTCGTTTTAACAATGCTATTGGCCGAGAACTTACATCAATCTCGGTGTATTCATCAGGTCCATTAGAAAATCTGACGTTACCAAACAGAAGGAGACCAGCAAAGAAACGAAGTATAGACTTCTGGACATCCGTGGAGATGTGAAGAAGATCAAGAGCGGCAAGCGTTTCCAAGAAATTTTTCTGATCGTGGACTGTTTCTATTTCACCGCTATTTCCTTGAGCCGTATAAAAATAAGAACGCCAATCATCTATAAGTTGCATTTGTTCACCAAATAAAGTGAGTTTATAAAACAAAAACAATGTAAATAATTAAATGAACAATGCGAGGTAGGCAAAGTGATTAATCGAGCAAAGTATTGCAGTAATTTTTTTTGTAAAAAATTTGCACTGAATTCAACAGTTGAATCATTCCTCCTTAATGGTAGCTCATCATTACTGCTAATCAGTTGTAAGATAAGACAAAAACATAACGTGTTTACCTAATTCGAGATTTTCCAAAAGAGTATGAGACCTTGATGCGCAAATTTGGTAAAAAATATGGTAGTTGCGTTCGTTCTCTGGCTGAAATGGAGGACAACAACTAACACTAGTCACACTACGCGACGAAGAGTTCATTTGGCTAATTTAATTATGGGACTGATTCGAAATTTACAACGGTTAAACTTCTAAAAATTTCTAATCGTTAAATTTGAAAAAATTTTTATCTCCAAATTATTTCAGATACCTGGAATACCACTCGGCTTTTTTCCAACAAATACGTTCGTATCTCAGCACCAGCAATACCGAAATGATCATTGAAATGAATTTGTATATATTTTCCGAAACGAGAAGAATTATCGTTCCGTATTGTTTTCGCATTTCCGATAGCTTCCATTATTGGATTTGATGCCAGAACAAGATCCTCAAAACGTGCCACTTTCTTATTACCATATGACTTGCTCGATGATGAACATGTTACTGATGCCAGGTACCTAAACTTTATCAAAAGCCAAACATATATTTCCACAGTTAAAGGATATCACTTCAAAAATAGTATTTTTACCTCATAACAAACTTGGCAGAAACTGTTTTGCCAGCACCAGATTCACCGCTAACAATCACAGATTGATCTTTGCCAAATTTGGACATATCGAAAAATGCTTCTTCAGCAACAGCATAAATATGCGGATCAAGTTCTCGTACTTGTTTACCAACACCACGATATACCTGTATTTGATTTCTTCAATGGTTCAGCAGAAAAACAACATGGAAAGATTAATTTCAAAGCGAAATGATCAAAATGTAATTGGATTACTTTATAAAAACTTCATTATACCATTCCCAATAGCCTTTTACCTGTATTACGTCATCTCCGTAAAGCTGGGAACAATTCGCATACGGATTAATTGCTACTAAAACAATACCACAGTAAGTGTAAATTGCTTCGCGCATCATAAATCGGAAACTGAGATGATTGAGAACGGCTGGCTCATGTAAATAACTCAATGTTGTCAAATCATCACAACCGAGCAAAACATCTGGATTACGTAGGAACGGAAGTTCTTCGGACTTTTCAATCGTAAGTTCCTTGACCTAAAAGTCACTCGAAAACGCTAATTATGTCGATTTCACAAAAAATAAATAAATTGCTATGTGACAGACAATGCAAAAAAATTTTACGTGAACAAAAACATGTCACGTACTTCTCCATCTTCCATTTGAATTCTATTACACGAAGTCAATTTGAAATCATTTAGTAACTCGCCACTTATCCATACCTTGTGTGGATCCTTGAGCCATACACTTGTACCTAGAAATTTAAGTATTAACAACAAGGATTTATGAACAAAAAAATCCATCAAAATTTATCGAAGTTCAATTTTTTCGAAATTTTTGAATCCAAAGAATATTTGATTCCCATATATAGACCCTTTATATAATCCCTTATTTGAACAGCTAAAAAAATTCATCTTGTTCAAAACTGAAATTTAAAAAAAAATGCTTACCTTTTTTATAATTTTCAATTGCAAATGGTTTTCCTCGACCAACAGTTGCAAAACCATTCATCATCCTGAATTGTTCTGTGAACTTTCCAGATTACGGAATATATATGAAGGGTAGATCTAACAAGTTGCGTACCTATCCGTTAGTTTATAATCGTTTGAAATAATCTGTAAATGAATGGTCCATGACAGTGGAAAGAGAGCAAGAAGTAATGGATATCTTATCACGACAAACAAATGCATTGATGGATGGCAAAGTTTCAAACCACAAGAAAATGTTACCTAAAATTCATACCTAATCAATCAGGATAATTTTCATTCCGGAAAAGGAATCAAATTCAGTACTGATTCAGAGAACTGAAGGATTCAGCCAGAAAAATTCCTTGGAACTTTTCCTACATTTCTTATTCAAAATTTCACACATGAACTTTCCAGCTTATCGGAATGATGTAGAAATCTCTTAAAATACTATACTACTAAAACTGACTGCAAAGAAAAGCTAAGAGGTAAGCAATCAGTAAAGAAACGGTAACAGGTCCTTGCAAAAGAATGTTAATTCCTTGCAGTTAATAATGCAATGTTGAGTCATTCAACAAATGTCATTTCACCTTGCAAGTGACAAGAGAGACGGAAAAGGCAAACAATAATCTGAACTGGTCAGCTGATTGTGGACAGAGCGTGACATTTACATTTACAGGAATTGAGATCAGACTTCTTTTAGAGCACTGTCACTGCTTGTCCCGAGACAGGCCGTTTTACTGTTGACACTAAGCGATGAGTTACCTTTGTCATCCATGAGAACTGATACTACTCATTTGTGACAATTTATGGCTGGATATGGTGGACAAAGGATACTATCAATCCCCTATTATGGTCATAAACAAATGAAAAAGAAAGTAAGAAAGAACTCCGACGTCATTTTTTTTACTTTATCAATTTCATCAGCGAAATTAGTTTTATCACAAGGAAAGCACCAAATATCGCAACTTCATATGATCGTTAACTTTGTAAAAATCTCGAATTCAGCTCTTACTTTGCTTAAGCAATTAGCTCCTTCTGTATTCGGGTGACATGTGAAAGATATACTTAAATTCTTAAAATTAAGCTATTAGAATTATTATTAGCATTCTAATAAATGATAATCGAAGTGATGAGAAATGTGGTGAAACGTTAATGATATAATCAAAGTTTGAGGTATAATTCGGTAAGTAATGATGAAATTCTACCATATATTTCAAGCTTACGCATAAAACTTTTGTTTTCCTATTAGACCAGGCAAATTACGAGATATAATTCCACATTGTTTTCGAGAATATCCCGATTTTATTGAGAAAATAATTCCAATAACAAACAATCAAACAACGATGAGGTTAATTAATTCATTTTGGATAATGCCAAATTAAGTAATGAAAAAAAAGAGGAGGAGGATACTGCCAAATTAAGTGCTTTGTTGAAATGCGATCGCTACATGGAATGCTACACCTGTGTTTTCAATTATCTCTCAAAATGCTTGCACTGAGTAAATACATAATTCGGCAAAAAATAATT
The DNA here is from genome assembly GCA_013365335.1 of Madathamugadia hiepei. Classification (NCBI taxonomy): domain Eukaryota; kingdom Metazoa; phylum Nematoda; class Chromadorea; order Rhabditida; family Onchocercidae; genus Madathamugadia; species Madathamugadia hiepei. Next base: position 22,335 of record JABVXS010000414.1, read on the forward strand.
AATAGTTAAGCACAACAGTTAGAGTGATTGTTGTTAGCTAAGTGAATTAAAGTATGATAAGAGGAATGAAATGGATGAGATTATAGTTTAAGGAAATATGTTTTGGTCCCTTGAGGACTACCTGATGGTAAGTGGTAATATGAGCTGTTTGACCTTGGAAGGAATACCTGAGTTGCCTTGGAAACGATTGTTGAAAAGTACCATTGTTAATGCTGGAAATGGAAGAGAAGTTGCCAACAATGATAAAGAAAAGGTTTCACAAAATTTCAAATTACTTTCCATCTTAGAGCTTGGAAGAATATGGGAATAAAAATTGTAAATAAAAGCGATTTAATTTCAAAAGAACATAATCATACGCAAATACAAACTTGACGGTTGCTAAATAAGTAAAGGCAATTTAGTTATTATGCAAATTTACTTAAGCTAAAGTTCGAAAATATCTCTGATAGAAATTAAAAAGATATCAATAGTGAAATTGTTAACATCAATAGAAGCGATAGTTTAAAAAAAATCGAATCACATTTATATTGACTGATTCCTGTTTCAAATATCCCTTGGTTGTATTAAATTTGCTACCTTCTAAATAAGAAACCGGAACTGATTAAAAAATAGATCTAACTCCTACAGGCATTTCAATCCTTTCACTGCGACTACTTCAACTAACAAAACGGTTAACAAGGCGATGATGGCTTTTTCATTATTTGAGAGGAAAAAATTATTCTCTTTTAATATTTCGTAATGATTTGCGATGACCTTTAATAGAGAAGAGGATATGCCGAAACGAGCCTTTTTTTGGAGATGGAAAGGAGGGCGATATTGGGTGAATTTTAAAAATCATAAACATTTATCCCAATAAATGATTGATATTTCCGGATGTAAAGAAGTGTAGGACGGATAAGCTACGTACAATCAGTTTTATATCAACAAACTTATTCCATTTCTCTCGTCATCCTTATGATTCAGCGTTTCCAGTCAAATGAATGGAAATTTCATACCACCAACCACTTCGATACCTTGCTCTGTTTAGTAATATAACATATGGAGAGAATAAGCAAATATTTCAGTTTGAATTACACTTCGACCTTATTAGCTAATAGAAATCCATAAATTTCGATAGAATGTTATCAACAGCTGGAAGCAGTCCACAAATGTCAGATCTCTAAGAAATGCTTAAATTTCAGACCAAACAAAAAGCAAGTGTCAGCTCATGAACAAGACTGAATTTGAATTTTGACAAAAAAATAAATGAACTACTTCATTTATTACTTTTCTCGACTTATGATTGCTAGGTAGTAACGTCATGAAACAAATCTTAAAATTCCTAGCAATATATTGAGACATTTGCTCGGTTAGTAGAAGACTATTTAGTGAAAACAATTCGTTCAAGACACTTGATGCCTCCTGATTCCCAGTTATAATTCACTTATGAGTATAGCAGAATCACTCGAAACTTGAAGGACAACATCTAACACTCACAATGGTCAAAAAAATGTGCCGAAAGACGAAATAGGTCGATGAAAACGTTGGAAGTAACAAATACATTGGAAATGATTTGCAAACAATTGAAAATAAAAATTTTGCATGAAATATACCGTTCGAGTGGAAGTTTCGATTGTTTAACTATTTCCTTTTATGCAGTTTCAGGTGAGATAATCGAAGTAAATGAAGAAAAGGAAATTGGAATGGATCGATATAGATGGATGACCAGTGGCAAGATGAATGCTGAAATTTCAATTCAACGCAATTATATTTTGCAGTCAACATTTTTCTCAGAGACAAATGGTGAAAAGTAATTTCCTAACATTTCAACTGCATTTCATGTTTCACTGATATAGAATTTAGTTGTATTGATGAAAAGAAAACTGTATTTTTTCCATGTGAACTGATTTTTGGAAATTTTACTACAGTACACGGATGATTAAATGCAATAATTTTGGATAATATGAGCAATTAAGGTGACAACTGATTGAAAACAGAAAGGTATTAAAATGTTTAAGATTTCATTATTTTAACATTTTAAAATTGAAGAAATTGGTTTTTAAGGAGCTTAAAACATCTGTTGCAAATCATTCAGTTCAGTTTGCTCGAACTTAAATCGCGTCTAATCTTAACCTTACCTTACTTAAATTACATCAATTGAAGTGAAAAAATTTGTAAACTAACGTTTCCTATTTTTCCATACCAAACGAACTTGAAAATTGAAAGTAACTATGCAGCTCTGCAAACTAATTTAAACACTTGATTAAGGTGAGAACAATACAAATATGTATCTCCGAACTAAGGAACAAGGATGTAGCACCTAGCAATATTGGGGGAAATCGAGAGTGTCCAAACAGGGACGGCTCATTAGCAAACTAGCTGCATCAGTGGTTGCTGAGGGAATAGTGCAACAAGATAGAGGATTCATCGCGCAAACGAATTTTTTTCGCGCTCAAAGCGATGAGTCATCGTATCCACCCACCCTAATCGTATTTTGCACATACCACCAATCTTACATTCCTTTGTAATCATGCTTGCATGTGGTGTGTTAGCTGTTGGAGGTCGTGCCCTTCTCTTGTGCGGGGTTACCACCGCGTCAGTCTGTCACTAACTTACATGGTCGATGTTCTCAGCCTTTCCAGTTCAAATTCCTAGTCAGTTCATCCAACTTTTTTACCGTTTTTGTTTTTTTTGTGTGCCAAAGTGACCGTTAAAAGGTAAGTTCCTTACGGGCGATCGTCATTTTTTTAATAATTTTTACTAATTGCACTAATTAATTGTATCTGTCTCCCAGTATTACGTCATCGATAAATCTTTATTGAACTTCCTATATCCATGTTAAGCAATACTAAAAGCTTCAGCGTCAGTTTCCTTCTAATCTTCTAATCGAAGATTTGTTTTTCATGATAAATAAGCAAACCAGAATTTAATCTTTTCACTCAAATGCACGTACCAATGATACTTTGTCGAAAAACAGAAATGATTTTGGGATAATAAATCGATAATATCGCAAAGTGACACGAAGTACTAGTGGTAATATCTATTTCCGAGGAAAAAGTCAATTTTGTTGGGAAAAACGGACTGAGTGAATATGTACAGGTCATTCGAAATCTCGGGAGAATTAAAATTTCAAAGAAGAAGTTACAGGTAACTGAAAAATGGAATTTCAGTTTATTTTTTTATATTTCCATAGAAATAGCGTGTTTAGGGTAAATCTATTAGAAATTCTTCGACAGATTACTACTAATATTGAGACCTGAAAAAGTTCTTTCAAGTTTGACTTGAAAGCGAATCAGTTTGCTTTAGAGGGAAAGGTCAGCAAATGAGCAAATTGAAAGATTTTTCTCTGTAAAAACTGAAGTGACATTAATGATTTTAAGCGTCGTAATTTTTAGTTTCTCGCGTTAATTGCCCATGAAATAGGCAGCTGTCCTCAATTTCTTACGACGTAATAAATCAGCTCTACAATCAATACGCTTATGGTAAATACAATTTTACTTACGGCTGAAATCCGAAAAGGAATTTCCCAAAATGAAATTTGGAACCACCTGTGGAACATACTTTTTTTGCAGTTTGTATAAATTCACAGCTGAAAAAAAATCACATACGAAATTAATGTCTTTATTTTTACGTTTGAGAATTTTCAGAAAAGTTGAATTTACCCTTTAGATCAATTAAATTAATTAAGAAGCATCCATCCTCTTTCAATTCAAATTCTAGAATGACGAAAAAATTATTGAATTGGAAAAAGTAAACAGTTGGAAAGCTTAGAGAGAATTTGTAGAAAGAGAAACATAAACAACTGCTCACCAATTATTTTCAAAAACTTTCCTAAAAATGTCATCATGTTTACTCTCTCCAAATTTGAAGTCTAGCAAAGTTCAGTCTTTACTCAAAAAACAGTATTCAAATGAAATTTGCTTTGTTTTCAAAAGTAAGTTTATGTAACGGTAAATAATGCAAGACCTAACATTACTTCTCCAGAATTTGCTACAATTTTAGGCCGCACTTTGCAAAATGAAGAGTGTCGAGAAGCGATGGGGACTATTTCCACAATTCCCGTTGTTTTGTTCAGGACTGTGGCAGTGGGGACTATTTCCACAATTCCCGTTGTTTTGTTCAGGACTGTGGCAGTACTGCGACTGACATTGTTTTCGAGGGAAACAAAATGTTTTTTTTTTTCTTTGTTTGGATGCATGAAATCATACAGTTTTTCAAATGAATCATGTGAAAGTTACCAATGCAGACATTATTACATGAAGTCAAATGAATAAATTTTACTGCGAAGTAAATATAGGAAGGTGCTTCCATAGATCTTCAGTTACGTGCAGTTTCCCGTACAGTAAGGCCTGCCAGCAAAGAAAATTGTACATTCTGTTCCATATGTGGAGCTTTTGAAAATTTGTCGTGAGATATCCTTTGCAGGGTCCGCTACTGTGAAGCATTGTCTTCATACGTTCGGCTCCATACATGCAAGTTGTTGTTGTATTCCTATAGGGCTGGTGGCGATACTTTGTCTTCCTATCTTAAGTGATTTCTGTTGTACTTTTTGCCCATTTCATCCAGGTGGCTAAAATTCTTCTTTCATACGGCCATTGTCGAGGATTGTTATGCCAATGTATTTGAAACTGTTACATCTCACTCTTCATGCGACTGTCGTTGCCCGACCGTCCCGTCGCTAAGGTCTGTCGTCGGTGATAGCGTGTCTGGGGATTAAGCCCTTTTATATGTGTATCGTGTCAATCTCTCGACATGCAGATTATGCCACTTTACTAAGAATCCGCTGCATTAATGCTGCAGTGTATGGTGGTAAAATTCTGGATAATGCTTAATGTCATATATGGCGATTGAAGGTGGTGACAAACCCTTAATTGTGGTGAGAAGTCAATGTCAGCAGAGCGTGAAAACAAAACTTCCGCCATGAATAAACAGAAAACATACAAACACATACATTGACACATAGGTCACACATACAGAGACAGACACACCCATGGACGAATGCACCAGAATTTGATCGTGAATATATTTACTCCATGCAAGACATAACTGAGGGGTCACGTGCGAAGTGTGTTCTCCAGCATAATGGTCCCGGTGGCTTTAAGGTCATCTCAAGGCCATCGATCATCTTAGGAGAAGGACAACTCTTACGTGGAAGGCGAACAAATGGCACCTCATTGCCTCTTTAAGATCACATGTTTAAAAGAAAAACACTATAACCAAACTGACGATTTGAATATGTCAAAGGTTGCTATTGTCCCAGCTTGCCATTGTTCAAGGTTGCTGGATCCTGGCAGATGAACTTGCAGGGTCAGGATTGATGACAGTTCTGCTCACATCTTACCTCACCTTGAAAATCTCAAACTGACACTTTCTTTGAAATGAAACCAAACCAGGAAGGATTACATCAGAAAGTGAGCTCAACTATTCCCATCAAAATATCCAATGTTGTGAGGCCCGGAATGAATTCTTGTAAAAGATGGATGAGATATCTTTTCGTGATTAATGCAATGTTTATCATATCAGTGGAGAGGAAATTGAAATGCACACTTAATTGTTGAAATCCCCAGTGGATGTGAATGAAAGTTTGAGGTATTCAAATGAATGGGATATGGAAAATTAGAAAGAGTTAAATTTGTTACTGTTGCCGTTGGATTTGACAACAATAGAAGTTTGATTGAAGTGGCTTGCTTAGCTGAATTTCACATGAATCCAATTAAATTTCAAATGGAAGAATTTCATTCTCTTTCCAACACATCAGTTGTTAAATTCTCGAGATGACAACATCATTACTATTTAACTAATTTTCATTCATCATCAAGTTGTTCAGGAAATTTTGAAACGAAACGATTTAGCTAATTCCAATTTGCTGGTGCAAAGTTTATTCAAAAATTCTGAAAATATTTTGTTGATCTAAAATGCAATTTACAATGAATGATTGCTCTCTAGCTTTTAAAATTATTTAAATAAGGTCAAACTTTTTGTTCAAGGTCAACTTGTGCTACTATTGTTATTCTCGATCATGTGATTAGATCCTTTCCACGCTTCACTATCAACCTGACTTTTAAAAAGCCGAACTTCCTGCTTGTTACAGTTACAATGGTATACTTTTTGATTTTTCTCGATGAAAAGTGTTTTTCTCGAGACATTCTGGTTGAAGGAGTAAATAAATAGCATTGATGTGAGGAAGGATTGTTCAGAGAATGATCGTCACTTTGACGGATTTTTCAGAGAATGATCGTCACTTTGACGGATTGTTCAGAGAATGATCGTCACCTTGACGGATCAAAGCTCATTTTAGAAAGAGGAATTAGATTCATCACACTGAATGATTAATTCAAGGAAAAATGCATTAGATCCCGGAAGTTCTGCTTGAAACAATGCCTCGAAAAACAACTTTTACTCCATCATTACTTGTAACTGCTTCATTTACAAACTTCACCACCAATTGCCTCATTAATGTAGAAGTTTTTGATATAGGTCATAGGTCAACGCAATTGAAGTCCGCGAAGAAAAGGGAGCAATTGCGCACTCTATTACGTCAATTAACTCGTGATGAATGGTTTGCTCTCCATATAAAATCAAAACGGAAGAATGCTTACGCAGTGTGAATTGGAGTTCATTCTTTCAACAAAAAAGTTTTGAAAGTTTTCGTTGAATGGAATGTAGGAAATGAATTGAAATTAGAAAAAACCTTTACACCACTTAGCATGCACTTCATCGCTACTTGAAATGTTAGTAAAATCTCAAAAGTTTTTAAAATTGTCAAAAATTAAATTTTCATTGAACAAAAAGAGAAACATAAAAAAGAGGATGTGAAGGAATATATGGAAGGAAAACTGAGGAAGGTCATTGTGAATCAATTTGACAAATATTCTTCAATGGAAAGCATTTTGGACAGGAAAAAGTTGTGAAATTTTTAATTTTTCATTTAAAAACTGAAGTAAAAATTTCGGTAAAATTGTTTTCACTCACTTTTGCTAATTAAATTCAGATTTTTTCAAGTTATTGAAATTTTAAAATTAGCACCACCTGAAATGGTTGTCCTTTAACAAAGTACTTAACAATTGACTGACTAATTTGGCTAGAAGGATAATTAATGAGAAGTACACTTGCAAACTTATTTCCTTAATCAATCCGTGTTGACTTCAATTCAATGAATTCAAGCATTGCGAAACTTTCCTTCAGTTTTTTCGCGACAATCAAAATGAAAACTTTTCGCCTCTCTTTGAATGTTAAATTTTATTAAGCATTTATGCTACAACTACCACTGCTGCTACTACTTTTGAAATTTTTTGATTTGAAAATATGCAGAAATGATGGATGAAAATAAATGAAAATATGCACGTCCATTTAAAGATTAAATTTATAATTCCACCACACATCAACCGATCATTCAAATAAAGCGTTTTTCATTCAAATTTCATGACCTGTTGAAATACGAATGCACACTGCGAACATTTCAGTTCTAATTTGAAGTTATTATCTATGGAACATTGGAAGTGTATATGGAACACCGGAAGTGTATATGGAACACCGGAAGCATTATTCGCAACTTCTTCTCTCTCTCTCTTGTTTTTTTCTTCTTTAAAGGTTGTCCATGACATTGGAGAAAAGAAGATATTTATTTGAACTTTTCTCCTTCTCTCGCCCTTTCTCTTTCTCTTCTTCGATAAGGGTCCTCCTCTCAACCTTTCTTCATTCCAGAAAAAATGTGAATATCTTATAAACAAAATGAATTGTTAAGGAGAATAGATGTTAAGGAGAATTGTTAAGGAGAAGTAAATTTAGGAGAAATGTTAAGGAGAAGTAAATTTTTAAGGAGAATTGTTAAGGAGAAGTAAATTTTTTTTCATTTCCAATCTCAACCATACACACTAAAGTCCATTTGTCAAGATCATAAATTGAGATACGGTAGAATGGTCAAGACTGGAATAATGAAATGGTGAGAGCTGGAGAAGAAGGATGGTCAAGACTGGAATAATGAAATGGTGAGAGCTGGAGAAGAAGGATGGTCCAGACTGGAATAGTGAAATGCTGGAGAAGAAGGATGGTCAAGACTGGAATAGTGAAATGATGAGAACTGGAGAAGAATGGTAGAGACTGGAATAGTGAAATGGTGAGAACTGCAGAAGAAGAATCATACAGACTGGAATAGTGAAATGGTCAGAACTGCAGAAGGAGAATGGTCAAGACTGGAATACTGGAATGGTCAAGACTGGAATACTGGAATGGTCAAGACTGAAATAGCGGAATGGTCAGTAGGAAGGAATGTACATGCATGATAGTTTGGTGAATTATGCTAGAAGTTTTGTCGAAAAACTTAGATTTGTGGAAACTAAGAAGTAAGCTTTAAAGAATATCTTATATTTCAGTGGAAAATATTTTACGGAACAGCACAACTTCATTTAAATTTGAAACATTTCGATGGTGGTCAGAACAAGTTAGAGATGAGCTGATTGAACAGCTAAATAGTATTTATCACAAAAATAATAATTTCCCCATAACGATGATTTGACGAGTCATGTAATGTGATCATTGTTTTCATAGAGTGGAATAGGAGGTCATAGGCCAAGAAAATGACGTAGACTAATCATAATCATTTTAGTGTTGGACTCTTTCCTGTTTGAAAGATGCATGACCTCTGCAGATGAAAAGAACTTTGAGGCTATTCTGGATTGGCTTTAGCTTCATTAATGTTCCCTTCATCATCAACAGCTTCAACAATACATACATCCAGCAACCTCATTAACCAAACCACGGTCCATCCCACCCGGCGGTTTTGGGATATCCTGGGGCTGAAGCAAACAAACTGTTCAAGTATGGGATAAAACAGATGAAGAAGAAAAGCTTGATGCTCATTTCTACTATTAAATTATCATGTGTCACATATGCATATAAAAATCTGTGTTTCGAAAATTGGACAGGGTGAGAGTGAGAGAGAGAGAGAAACAGAAAAAGAGAACAGTATGGAAGTTTTAAAGAGATGCGCTTATATTCCACACGAATGCTTATACTTTTCACAAATCTTGCAACTTTTTTTTTCGCGCATTAATTCTAATATTTCCATATTTCACCGGAAATGAATCAATGATTAATGAAAATTTTTAATTAAATCGAACAATCCGCTGACACTATTTCTGTTTGCATTTATCCATTTCTGCATGCTAATTTGTGCTAATTAGAATTCGTTGCATTCGTAATAATTCTCGAATGATATCAATCGATCATTCTCGAGTAATAATTAGTTATTTCAGGAATAATTCGAAAATTTTCCGGTCGTTTGAATCAAATGAAAAATCATTCATGCAATAATTAATAAATGTAAATATGAAATGGTTCGGTTCAGGATGACAAGTAGCATTTTGAAAAAAGCTTCTCTTTTTTTTTAATTATTGATTTCTTGTCAAGTCTATGAGCATCTTTCTCTAATTAATGCTTTAATTACGATGATTGAGAAGCTTTCTTCAAGGAATATTTGTCGAACAATTCGTCGAACTTTCTTTTCTCTCAAATTTTTAGTACGTTTTTCAATGTGAAAAGGAAAGTTTACCAATTTTAGCCGACAAAGAAGCAAGAAGGAAGGGAATGAAATGAAATGAGAAGATCATTGGATCTGTCAGTGCCTTTAAATGGAACAACAACATTTCAGCAATCTACAACACTTTCTTTTTCATTTCGTCATTTTAAGTGCAGAATTTCACATCTCTTTCTCTTCAACCATTTCTTCTGAAAACGGAAAAAAATTAATTAATTAATTAATTAATATTGACATTGTCGGGATGGATCATTTGTCATCTCATTTGAAAGGATGAATGCCATCAAATCTCAACATTTCATTTTCAACGCAATTTTATGAATCCCTTTTTTACAATTCAAAATTAAACTTTTTTCAAAAACTTTGATTAAATGTAAAGTCACAAGTGAAAATTCAATTAATTTTTTTTTGAATTGAATATAAATTGCTCACTTTAACTTATGGTCCGCTTACTTAGTGTGGTTTGTGATAGAAAACTTTGATTTTAAGTTCGCAAAATTATTGTTAATTGTTAACTTAGTTGGAAATGGATAAAGTGAAAGGATTAAATTAGAATACTCAAATAATTTTTTTTAATAGTTACAAATGAATTGAAACATCAGGTCATCTTATCACTGATTACAAAGGTCAATACCCCACGAAAGTGTCTTCGTTAATTCATTAGAGAAATGAAATGACTAGGAAAATGATGGAGCTAAATGAATATTTTGTGACTGTTACATCAGAGTACATGAAATTTTTGGGACATTTTTGTCGAAACACAAAGGTCACACAGTGGTCATTGATTGAACTTTTTTGTCGATCTGAAAGAAATTTCTTCCTTTAAAACTTTTGAAAGATCTCTTCTGCAGTGGATTATGGTACTTGAGAAGGTTTCTACGATCAAAAACAAATACTAATTTACATTGGTTGAAAAAACATTCACTAAATTCTATTTCGCATCAAAAGATACTTCACTCATCTTGCCTTTTGAAAAATTTTTGAATTTCAAGCCGATTGAAAAAATTTCAAACTTCCCAGTTTCCTCATTTAGTTTTTCATTTTCTATTTTAGGATTACCCATAGTCCAGTAGGTAATCCGCATGTTGAGAAATTGATACGATACACATGCAAGTGTTCAATGCCCAGATATGTTATCACCGACGACAGACCTTTGCGACAGGTCGGTCGGGCAAAGATAGTCGCATGAAGAATGAGATGCAACA